>SJYV01043476.1:139729-272530 GCA_006410875.1 Neotragus pygmaeus | reverse complement strand
GGGGGGGGGGGGAGGGCGGCTAACTGCATTTCATCTTCCTCAATTTTTAAAAAAATTGCCATACTTGAGTTGTTATATATTTCTAAAATCAGTGCTCCCTCAAAGGAAATTAGTTTCAATATCTAATGCTTGATACACCACCTCATCAACTAGTTCTTTTCTTCATACCAGCTGTCAATGTCATTTTTTATTAAAAAATTTTTTGATTAGCATGTTTTAACCAACTTGGTCTTCATTTCATGGTCTAAAATACTTGAAACTAAATGAAAAGAAGCTGCCTATGTGCATAACCTCCTTAATTTGACCTTTCTCTCATCTGTTACCCTGGTAGAGCATACACTCACAGTAGGAGTGAGAGAAGGCATCTTTTTCACAGGGTAGGTTATGACAGGAGTTGAGATGATTGAATGCTTGTTAGCAGAGTCCTCGTGGATGGGCTGAGCCTGGGATGGAAAAGCCCAGTCTCACCTCTCTCTCCTGGGGCCACTGCTGACCCTGGAAAAATCACTTAAGCTCTCTTTGCATTGGCTGCCTGATTTATGAAATGAGACAACGACCTACCTCGTATGAACTAATTGATGGCTACAAACTGCAGGATGAAAACAGGGTGAGCTAAATGTTGGGTGTGATCAGAGACATGGCCCCTTAGCCCACAGAAAGTAGCAGCACCATCTGGTTTGAACAATGAAAACAAAACATCTAGGTGTCCTTTGGTGAATCTTTTGATTTTATCGTTACAGTGGGGCAGGCTTGCAGTTAATACACAGTTGAATCAATAAATATATTAACCCAAGACATAGCTCAGCTGGTAAAGGATCCTCCTGCAATGCAGGAGATCCTGGTTCAATTTCTGGTTTTGAAGATCCCCTGGAGAAAGGAAAGAGTACCCACTCCAGTATTCTGGGGCTTCCCTGATGGCTCAGAGGGTAAAGAAACTGCCTTTGATGCAGGAGACCTGGGCTCAATTCCTGGGTTTTGAAGATCCCCTGGAGAAGGGAAAGGCTACCCACTCCAGTATTCTGACCTGGACAATTCCATGGACTGTATAGTCCATGGGGTCGCAAAGAGTCGGACACAACTGAACGACTTTCACTTTCAGGAGGCAGAAAGGTAATTAAAAGACTTAACACTTTCTAACCTGTGACTTTGAGAAGTTACTTAGGCCCTTCTGCCTCAATTTCTTGATCTGAGGAAAAATACTACCAGCTCAAAATGGTTTTAATGAAGATTAAAAAGACACAATGCCAAAAAAGTTCAAATTCAGGGCAAGCAAAACATAAGAGCAGTAGTGAGGGTTGGGTTTCTTGAGACTTTTCATGTCCTACTCCGGTTTGGTTAATTATAGATACTCGAATGTAGGCTGAAACAGTATTTCAACTCCAACTTGTAAACAAAGCTATAAACTCTCCCATGCATGGCTAAAGGTCAGCAATGGATGGTTCAAAAATGTAGAGTTATGAATCAAGACTGTCCATTCATTCTCATTGAACCACATGGCCCTAGTTTAACCTCAGCCACCCTCTAACTCCTCATCTTTAAGTCAGGTCTAATGTTAGTGCACTCCCTGGTAGGTGTATTATCAAAGTTATCTGAAGAATTAGAGAGGATTTCTTCATTTCATTTAACAGAATTTTGGATTTCTTCTCTTATCCTCTCAGAAATCACTCTCAAAAGCAAGAACCCTGGAGATTAACAAGTAAGCCTAATATATCATGAAATCAGGAATGATTTGAAATCACAAATGATAAAATATCTGAATGAACTGCCTTATGCAACTGGATCCAATGGGCTGCAGCCAGCCAGCCAGAAGGTACTTAAAGAGAGCAGATCTGAGAACTGATGTGATAGCTGGTCTCCAATGCCCGGTGAATCCCAAGGTGCCAATGAGGAATCATAGAGAATCGCTGTCTTTGCCTAAAGCATGTCCTAGGTGAGGTCCCAGGACAAGAGAGATTCTGAAAGACAATCAGCATTGTAACTGCCCGACTCTATAGGTTAGGGAAACGTTCAGGCTAAATGACTACGTATTCTCAGTTTCTCCCTATCACACACATGCTCAGTGTTAATCTGGGTCATGGGGAGTGCTTGTATGTTAAAAGCAGAGGGAATTCCCTTAAGTCTGAAATGATGCACTAGCCACAACTATCCAGCAAATATATGGTCTTAAAATAACAGAATTAATAAGTAAGTAGTAATAATAATAATAAATAAAAAGGTAATAGTTTCTAAAACAAAAACAAAAAAAAAGGAAAAGGAATAGGATAAGCACATGATGGATGAAAGAAATACTGAACAGACAAATATGATGAAAAAAATAATATACTGAAAGAAAATGTAGTAGGATAATCACCCTGTAAACAACAGAAAGCTGAGTACAAGGAAACGTGCAATAGTCACAAAAGATGAAACAGGACAAAGTGAAAGGGAAGATAAAGTAGTGAATGGAAGATCGGGGCTCTGTAACAAACTAGAGGGGAGGGAGGGAGGCTCAAGAGGGAGGAGACCTACGTACACCTATGGCTCATTCATGTTGATATTCTGGAGAAACCAACACAATGCTGTAAAGCAATTATCCTTCAATTAAAAATAAGTTTAGAAAAGAGAAAGCAAAAAAACAACAAAAGAAAAACCATAAATTCTTTTTAGCCATTAAAAGAATGAGATAACTATACTCATAGATAGTAATATTAAGTGAAAAAAGGAACAGCTATCATTGTGCTTAAAAACAGGAAGGCCACATAGGCACAAGTTATTACTGGCACGAAGAACAAGTCAACAGAAAAGTCAAAAATGGTACTGGGGCTCCACCCTGGGGGAGGAGCCCTGTAATGACAGGAATGGTAAAGTGACTTTTTAACTTATGAAGTGATTTTATAAATAAAATTTTAAAATATAAGATTTTTGAATTTTATAGCATTAGATGTATTATTTCTTTAAAAACTGATTATTAAAAATAAAATTTAATTATTTTCTGATGATACTCAGAAGAACTGTGGGCACATGTTATCATTGGGAGGTAAGGGTTCAATAGACATCCTTTTTAAAAGTAATCCCACTTTTATATTACAAAACACTCTATATTTTCATAACGCTTAAGCATCTGCTCTCTCATCTGATCCCTGTAAAAAGGGAAGAAACTGGCAGGGCTTTAATCCCTGCCCTACACATAGGTAAGGACCCGAGGCTCAGAGACCTTGGGGGACACAAGGCTACATGGCTGCTAAGTGCCAACTCCATCTGTTCAGACTGGTTCAGGATCCTAGATCTAGGATATGACGTTTCATAACTTTTGGGTTGTATCTGCTAATAACATGAATAGATAAAATTAAATTTCTGTTACATACTAGGAACACAGAAACTTTAAAAAACAAAACGAGAAAAAGAAAAAATAAAAAAAACAGACCCTCAATCAGGTCTGCTTCATCACAGAAGAAAATGAATCCTTTGTTATGTGATGAACTGGGTCCTCTCCAATTTTACATGTTGCAGTCCTAAATCGACCAGTCCCCCAGAATGTCACTCCATTTGGAGACAGGGTCTTTAAAGGGGTGATTCAGTTGTAATGAAGTCATACAGGTGGGTCCTAATCTAACAGACTGCAGTCCTTATAAGAAGAGGAGATCAGGACACAGGTACACAGAGGGAAGACCATGTGAGACACAGAGAGAAGACGGCGTCCCCAAACCAAGGAGAGAGACCCCAGGGGAAGCCTCCCGTGCCGACACCTTGATCTCAGACTTCCAGCCCCAAGGGCTCTGAGAAATACGTTTCTGTTAAGTTGCCTACTCTGTGCTTCTCCTATGGCAATGCTTGCAAACTAACACAACACTCAACTTTATGTAGCTAACAGGTACTTTCTTTACTATTTATTTCATGGATTATCTAAAAGGGTCCATTGGACAGTGATTTAGCTCGCCTGTGCCAACATTTTCAGATAATCAACAATGAAGTCAAGAAAACGTGACTTGGAAGAATCCTTTCGCAGATGTTGAGTTTTGTTCTCAAATGAATGAATACTGTTAGAGTAAAAAGCTTGCTGACTCCAGCTAATCCTCTTGGTGTAACAGCTGTGAAGTGTGCATTGATTTCTGACGCTTTTACATATTAAAAGTTGACAATCTGACAGCCTCTTCTCTTACGAGGACCAGGTATATATGCAGAAATGATGTCAAGAAAATACTCAACTGGGATGGGAATCAGGGTATGTATTTATGTCTTTCTGTAGAAAGTGAAAGAAACTGAGATTTCTGGCTGTTTTGTGACGAGATTACACAGGGAATCCCAGAAAGATGATGGGATCTTAGCAAGAAGTTCTAACTGGGAGACACTTTAGTGGATGAAAGTGTTTCGTGACGTGAAATTTCAGGGATAAGAAAATATAGCGACCTGAGTACAGCTTCTCTAAATTTGCATACAATATAAGTAATTAGGAAAAGTTCAGAACACAGTCTCTGTTGTCCCCAAACTCTTTAGCCAGCTTGGTGACCATGGCCAGGTACTGGTCTTCATTTCCAAGAGGATGAATGAGATAAAAAAATGACAGAGAACTCAGTCCACAGTGTGAAGGCATTGTGAATTCTGACTTATCCTGACGACAGTTTCATCTTCTAGAAGGAAAAGGAAGCATAGGGTGGGGAGGTAAGGGGTGGAGGGGTGGCGGGCCAAATGGACCTAATTCTAAACACTGAAGAATCAGGAAGAAAGTGACATACCATGGAGGAGTTTCCCTTACAGATTAGAAAACAGAAGTGATCCACACATTTCCCTGCTAAATCTTTCTATACGGATAAACAACATTCCTTTTTTTTTTCTCCTCCAACGCTCAAATTTCCAGGATATTCCTCAACAGCGCTTGCATCACAAATGTGCCGAGCACCAATCAGAATGAATGTAAAGAGTCTGCAAAATGAGACTATTCTGTGTTCCCTGACAATCTGAACCCAGAGTCCCAACGTATGGCCAGTTCAATCCGAAATCTCACTTGTGTGCGCACACCCTGACCCCTCCCCCACCTCGCTGTAGATTCTCAGCAGCCCTGTCTTCCACCTCAAAAGTATTCTTAAGACCTAGTCATGAAGCTTTGTCTCTGGAGGCTTGTAATTGAAAAGGGCACAGAGTGCTTGTTACCAGACCCCTGGTGCCAGAGCATTTGAGGAGTGAACTTTAATTATAACTCCCTGCAGTGGGCTCACCTGTTTTGCTGTTTCAGTGAGGGCAGCGGCCTCGGCCTTGCCCAGTTGTTGCACCATCTTATAAAACAGGCTGTCTCTATTTTGCAGCAAAACATACGGCTCATCATATTCTTTCAGTCTCCCTGAATCCAAAACCTGTAGATCAGCAGAAAGAAAGCATTAGCACACAATGTTTTGCAGTAACGTATTATAATGCAGACAATATTTCGGAAAGGGGTAGGACAGGGAGAACAGAGAATCTATTTGGGTGGTAGCACTGGCTGGTGTTTAAATGGTTTGATAACCCTGTTTTACTAGGCAGACAAAGGCCTAACCCGACCTTTTATTATTATAATGTTAAAGGAAGAAAATGAAAGTTTCAGACTATGATTACTTGCACTCGGCATATTATATTCTGCCCCATGGGGTTGTTATCATTAGTAAATGCTTTTAGCTCTCAGACTCTGAGCTTTGAAGGCTGTTTATACAGATACACAGAGTTGGGAAATTTCTTGATTCAAGAAAATCAAACTCAATCTAGCTACAAAGTAGGTTGATGTCATATAAACTGATGGCGGTGACCTGACAGCAAATTAATTAACTCCACGTTGGTTTCACAGAATCTGAGCAACACTGGGGGACAAAAAGCAAACGCTTCTGGAATTTCTTTGGGTTCATGGAATATTTCAGGTGCTGACTTTGACTGTAGCTTATTGCTCTGAGTGAAAGACTGGCAAAAAGAGGTGCTACCTCAACAGCTTTAGCTGAAAGGCTCAGCACAGAAACAAATCTCTAGAAATCCAATTTTCTATCTTTGGATGAGACTAAAGAAGCAATTAAGAAACAGCTCCAAATTCCAGCGATCACTGCATGCACAGCACACGAGTACAACCCAATCTGAATTCCCGAGCATCTGAATTTGTTGTCGCAAATTATCTCTCCTTGTTTCTTGTCCTTTCTTCAGCTGCTGGCCTTTTGGGCATTTTACTGCTCATTAATATGTCCACTAATTAGAAACTGAAAGGGAGAGGAAGGGGCTGTTAACTCTGCCTTTCTGCTTATTAGTGGCTTTGCTTAATGGTTTCAGAGGGAAGGAAGAGTCTGAAGCCATTGGCCCAAATGACGTACCTAGGAAAATAGTTCTGATGTTAAGTGGTACTTAGTTCTTCATTTAGGTCATATTTAGAGTAAATGCATCTTTGGAGAATATGCTGAGATGCTAAGCGGGACACAGGTTGTTTTTCCACATCTAGGTATTGCAGTTAACTCTCTCCCAGGGTATTTAATCGCAAACATTTTATTAAGTCTCATAAAGGCCATTTTCCTGTTAAACTTTTGTTTACTACTGGGAATCCCTGCTAAGAGCAGTCCTCACAAAAGAGTTCAAAAATAAATGAATCTGTTACATCTACGTAATTATTAAAATGTCCTATAATTTGACATGCCAATTTATATGCCCTGAATGTGTAATTTTACTTAAGTATAGCATTATAGAGCATAACCATTCTTCCTGATGTTGAAAAAAAAAAAAGGCAATTTTAAAACATAGGTCTCTCTCATGCCAGAGACTAAGTATACACATCAAATTACTTCATACAATGAAGAGCTTCACATTCTTCAAATCCACAACTTTAAAAAATAACCACCTCGGAGTTGGTAGAAATGAGTTCTCTGGCTATAAAAACTATATATTTTTCAATGGAAATCAGTAATATTAATATTTTTCTAACTTTCTACTTTATTGAAATTTGAATGAATACTCAATCTTTCCTTTTTCTTTCATATTATCTAAAACACATGATGCCACTGAGACAGTAGTTCTCAGCACTGCTGAATATCTAAAAAAGGGAAAGGCAGAAAAAAAGTAATAGGATTAACAATATAAAAGGCAGAAAGATCTAAGGGTAATGACTGTGCATAAGGGCAGTTTTTTTTTGTTGTTTTTCTTTTGTGGGCAGTGACAAATCCAAGTGGACACGCAACAATGGCTCCTGGTTTTCAGTTACTAGGAAAACCTTACTAAAACAAAGCTTGAATTGATGAAGAAAAGCAAAGAATATAAAAACCATAAAATTGCCTACAAACAGAAGAGGTGGGATCTGAGTTTATCGGCTCTTATTCTTGGTCCTTCATCATAGATGTCCAAAAAATTCTCTAACTGCAGACACTGAAAATATTTAACATGGGCAACAATACTGTTAGGCCAATAGTAGATTTTCATATGCCAACTTTGCTCATGTTACCAGGGAGAATCTGGGGTGATCTGAAGACTGGAGTGTATAAGGATTGGAGGGAAAAGCTGTGTTACTGGATGAAGACAAAACAGGTCACAAGCAACCAGCTAATCCTAAACAGTACAGGAAGGGGCCTTTAATGTAGAGATAGTGCTGAGTTGTAGAAGAAAGAGGATTTCTCATTTGTCTGTCTTGCTCCACTGTTTTTCGACAACAGAGAAAGTAAGGAAGATTACATTAGCTGTCATTATGACTCCATCATGTTTAATAAACTTAAAATTGAGAGAACATCTTTGTAAAATAGGATTCTTAGCCTAACACATTAATGGTGCTTAATGAACCAAAACTGGGTAAATCCCTTTGGAGAGTCAACACATAAACAAAGCTATTAATTAGGTCACAGTTGTTTCCCAACAAGCCTTCTGCTTGATGTACTTAAACAAAACCATATCCATCCATCTTTGTGCAGAAGTAGTCACCAGTGCAACAAAATGTGATTATTATACCGAAAGCGCTTGTAATTACATGACTTTATGGTGACAACACTGTTGGCTCTGCCCTTCATCAGCATCTGTCACTTCCCCAGCCCCTCCCCGACTGAGGCTGGCCGCCCCTCTCTGGAGCACTGGGCTTTGTAGCAGATTGACTTGTCTTTATGTCTACATTAAAGCTTTAGGAACAACCTGGAAACATTTCTCAAGTATTTAGTATTCCTAAATACTTTCTGCAAAGGAAACAGGTGGGGGCATCCCTCAGAGAATTCATCCTAAAAATGAATTCTCTGAATTATTTCTCTAGAATGAATTCCTAGAATGAATGAATTCCTAGAATGAATGAATTCATTTCTAGAACACCAAGAAGATGTGAATATCACGATAAAGTGAGGCACTCAAATATTCTGGTTTCCCAGGGTGTATAGAAGTTATCTTCACACTACACTGTAGCCTAGCAAGCCTACGACAGCATTAAGTCTGCCTTAATTTAAAAATATTTCATTGCCCCAAACCTGTTAACCATCATCAGGGCCTTCAGCAAGAGAGACTAATAACATCAAAGATCAGTGATCACAGGTCACCATAACAAATATGATAGTGAAAGTAGTGAATGTGAAATAGCGCTGAGAGTTACCAAAAGGTGACACAGAGATGTGGAGCAATAAGCGCATACAATTGGAAAATGGACTCGATAGACTTTCTCGACTTGGGGTTGCCACAGACCATCAATTTGTAAAAACTACAACATCTGCAAAGCACAGTTAGACGAAGTATGCCTATATTTCTAAACCACACGAGAAAAAAACTGTCTCAAAAATGAAAGCTTTGAGAAAGAACGTTATTTATGGTGTCTCTTTTTTGCCAAATTGAAAAGTTGACTGGTAATCAGAAGTTCTGGAACAAACCCAAGGGTTAAATCTGGGGTTGGTGGAGCACAGAAGACAATACCCCACCTCTGAAGCTGCAGTAAGCCCATCTCTTAGGTCCCATGAAGTCTAATCCTGCCGTGCCTACCAGAGGAGTCAGCAACTACCACCAGCTCAGACCAAGATGTAAGCAAGTGGCCAAGTTGACATTTCCCCATGGGACCTCCCGTGACATCAATGATGACCCGACCAGGGAGCCCTAAACTGAAGGTCACCCAACACAGGAGTGGGAAGGGGAGCTCCACAGTGAAGGGCAAGGTCAACCACGGAAAACAAGTCCAGTCATTGCAAAGGTGAGAGGCTTCAAAGTTTCCCTTCTGTCTCTGTCTTCCCCATTCACCCAGATGTTCAGTCTCTACACCTAGACACCAACATCGAATTCTTTCTCTCCTTCCTCAGATCCCATGTTCAATCCATTACACAGTCCACTTGGCTCCATATCCTTCTCTATCCCAAATCCAACCATCTCACCATTTCCACTGCTACCACCTTAGCCTAAACCACCAGTTTTAGAGAGGGCAAAATTATGAGAGCAATGTCTGGAGATCTAACCTAGATAATTGCTAACTAACATGATTAGCACAGTGTATCTTTTATTTTTCCATGCCTCCAATTCCTGTGTAGTAAGATTTCCTAAATTAAATGCTATTTGTTGAAATGCTTTGTTTTTCTCACTAGGCCTTTTCTCAAAGACTCCCCTCAGGAAATCTTGTGACTATTCCAAAAGCTGCGACCTAACCTGACAACTTCTAGGCAGTCTAAATAAAAGGCTAATTTTATGATTAAGGGAATCCAAAAATCCAGGAAAAAAAATCTGTGACATAGGGGAAATGACTGTGTTCTTGAACACTGAAATTTGAAGCCCTGCCTAGCATTTGAATTATTTTTCTGGTTTTTCATCTCAGTGAAAAATAACAATTCAAATAAACATTTAATATGAAAATCTGAAGTTACTAGATATATTATTTAATAGCACAATCTAGAAGTGTGAATCCATACTTGAGTTACTGTTAAAAGGAAAAACTAACTAATTGGACATTACTGTTTTACATGGAAAGATACATTGAAAAATGGAACATAAATGGAAATCACTGAAATAACACAGGAGAGCATCTTACCATTATCTTGTCGCTATCAATAATAGTATTCAATCTGTGTGCTATGGTTAGCACCGTGCAGTGGGCAAATTTCTCACGGATTTTTTTTTGTATTAACTCATCGGTTCTAGAAACAAAGAAGTTGAACTTGTTAGTTCAATACAGACAGACAGAGCAGACTTCAGAAAAAACTACCACATATTCATAAGACTTTTAAAAATCAATAGTTTAAGACATAATCTTGCTCATCAAAAACTGAGTAGAAAAAAGTCTCTTTAAAAGACTTTTTGTAAAACAATGTAACACAGGCTTCCTTAGAAACTGCCTGAAACTATCAGGAGCTGGACGAAATCAAGCTCTCTTAGGATGCCTCAGAACAACACTAACACATTTTGGTTTCTTTCTCTGTTTTCTAAAATTAATGTGATCAAGAGACAAATGTGGGCAAAAGAGAGCACTTAGAACATTTCTCAGCAACATTACTTTTTTTTCCTTTTACCACATTTAAATTTCACATTTCAATTTCGTGGGCCAAAGCTCTGTACCTTGGATCCACATTGGCCGTGGCTTCGTCAATAATCAATATCCGATTTTTCCTGAGGATAGCCCTGGCAAGGCACACCAGTTGTCTCTGTCCAACACTAAAGTTTGATCCGGATTCTGCTAATTCGGTATCCATTTTACCAGGAAGATCTTCGATGGCTTCCTTCAGTTGCACCTGTGGATACAGAAAGAAGGACATTCTCCTAAAGGAACTGCTACTAGAGGTGACAGGCCTCTAAGACATCAGTGCTTGGATGTCATCAGGACTTTTTACATGTCCTGCATGTACAGCCAGGTGATGGGGAGAGCTCCTCCATATCAGCAAGGAAGACACGGCAGTCAGTGAAGGACAGAAAGGTCTCAGTGACCCATCCTGCCACAAGACACCTACTGGGAACCTCACCTAGAAACTACTTCAGAAAGTCTCTCAAAAACTGAAGCGATTTCTCTCAGTGTGATCTAAACAGGATCTTTATGGCTGACTCAAGTTTCCCAAACTACATTCTGCAGTGGAGTCAGTACTCTACAGAGGATAAAAGAAGCTTTTAATTCCTGCAGGAAGTATGGTTCTGTAAAGACATAATCCTATGAAGAATTCATTTTGGAAGGTCTGAAAGTTAAAAAAAAAATTAAAACAATGACTAACTTTAGAGCTGTAACCCTTAAGCCTATTCAGGGGGCTTCTTTCCCAAGTTTAACACTATACTACTAGGCCACTCAAGGCTGTTTAACTTCAAGGTCATGAAAGTTTCATAGTGAATGAAAATCTTGTGAAACACAAGACACAACATAACATTTTATTTCCCCAGCCTATGGGAGTGGACAGTGTTTAATCCATTGTTATAAGATTAACCAGTATTACAAAATTAAAAAGAAAAAAAAAAAAAACAACTGACTGCCAAAGATAATCTGCTTTCAGAAACTAGAATTACTGGCAGGAAATCGTGACACCTCAGAATCAAAATGCTCAGGGTCGAATCCCATCTGTATAAATTGCAGATTTCAGAGCTTGGAAGAGTGACACTAAATGACAAAAGGTATAAATTCAAAACACAATGTGAGCAATTGGTGACTGGGATTTGTACAACAATGACAAAATACGATTTTTTTAAGGAAATATAAGCCATACTTTTCTGAAATTAAGAGATCAAGCAATTACTCAGTAACTATTAAGTGCTTACTTTTTAAAAGCGAAAAACTGAGGCTAGGTCATATGAGGAATTAAGAACCTCTGTATGGTTTAGAAAGAGTTTCTGCCATAAGTAGCTTATCAACTTTAGAACTAGGGCAAATATACAAAATAATTAGTATTAAAATATATAAACCATTAGCACCCTAACAGTCAAAATCTTTTTCATTCAAGGAAAAGGAAATTCAAGGAAGTGGTGGAAAGTCAAACACAAATAATAGAAAATCCTCTAGAAATGAACCTATCCATACTTCTGTTACCTGTATTCATGTTGTAGCATTAAAATGACATGACTCCCAATAAATTATTATCACAATCCAAATGTGTGATTTACCATTCTGAAAAAAGTTTTCTGAAACTTCATAACATTTTATTACCATGATTTCATTTATCTTTCAGTTAATAATCAAAAACTACTAGTCAACACTGAGTAGATATTACCTGAGAAAAGAGGAATAAAATGAATGTTGCAGGGTTCAGTTCAGTTCAATTCAGTCGCTCAGTTGTGTCCGAGTCTTTGCCATCTCACGGACTGCATCAAAACTCCCACAGTCCACTCAAACTCATTTCCATAGAGTCGGTGATACCATGCAACCATCTCATCCTCTGTCGTACCCTTCTCCTCCTGCCTCAACCTTTCCCAACATCAGGCTCTTTTCAAATGAGTCAGCTCTTCGCATCAGGGGGCCAAAGTATTGGAGTTTCAGCTTCAACATCAGTCCTTCCAATGAACACCCAGGACTGGTCTCCTTTAGGATGGACTGGTTGGATCTCCTTGTAGTTCAAGGGACTCTGAAGAGTCTTTTTCAACACCACAATTCAAAAGCATCAATTCTTCGATGCTCAGCTTTCTTTATAGTCCAAATCTCACACTCATACATGACTACTGGAAAAACCATAGCCTTGACTAGATGGATCTTTGTTGGAAAATAAATGTCTCTGCTTTTTAATATGCTGTTTAGGTTGGTTATAACTTTCCTTNTACTGCTGGTTTTCATTATCAATATATATACACATTTTAAATGCACCTATGTCATCAACATTCTCCTAGGAGGTAAACAAAGTCTGTTAAACTGATAAGCTCCCATTAATTACCTGCAATGCTATAAATGCACACACATAGGAACTTATGTTAACATGTTAATTACATTACACAAATTACCTCTTCTAAGGCATTCCACAGTTCCTCATCTGAATGCTCATTGAAGGGATCCAGATTCTTCCTCATTGTTCCAGTGAATAAAACAGGTTCCTATATATTGCAAAATAGGAACTGTTATTTATTTCTGTAAACTATTTTTATCTTAAACAAATGCTTACAGAAAATAATTTCAATTCAAACAAACCCAACATTCATTATAATCATTAATAACAAGGTTTTGGGACCTTTGCTGTGTCATGTGGCATGAGGGCTTAGCTGCTCCAAGCCATACGGGATGCTAGTTACTAAACTGCAGATTGAAACCACGACCCCTGCATTGTAAGACAGATTCTTTACCCCAGGCCCAGCAGGGCAGTCCCAAAAGTAATTATGTGTTTGGATGAAGTGACCTGCTTTTCATATTATACTCTAGAGTCATTACTTAAGCTAATCTATGGAATAAATTGGTTTTGAAAGACAAGACTTTTTGCAAGTGCCTGGTGGTCCAGTGGCCAAGACTCAGAGCTCCCAATTCAGCGGGTCAGGGTTCAATCCCTGGTCAGGGAACTAGAGTCTCACATGTTGCAACTAATAATCCTGTATGCTGCAACAAAGCCACGGCACAGCCAAATAGAATACTTTTTTTTTTTTAAACAAAAAGACAGACCTTCCTTCCTTATTTGAGCAACAAAAGGTCCCATAGGATCAATAAATTTGGGACTGGTGGTTTGGGTGGTGTAGGAGAAAAGGAACAGGGACCCCATTTGAAGTTCAATCACAGATTTCGTAACAAGGGCCTCACTACACTGTCACTTCCTTCAACAACTTCTCTTTGGAAATCTTGTTGAAGTGAATGAGTCTCTCCAAATACTAGGGGACTAAAATGAGATTCTTTGTAGAAAGAAGGATCCTTCACTTCTGAACCCTTGACCAAGGCCTGTAGTTGATTTATGCTAAGTGTTAAATGGAACCCTCAGACACTTGATAGGCCTCAGGGGGGTTCTGCTAATTATCACCAATCCACTGTTGATTGTCACAAAAAGAAAAGAAATTAACTATCTCACAATGCTATAAGGGTGCTCACCTAAGTCTATACTGTTGCTCTCAGAGGATATACTTGGCAGCATCTATTGTTTATTTAGCAGCAATGGATGAAAAACAATTGTTTTGTACGTAAGAATACTTCTGTTTGCTCTGACAGGTCAAAAACATATTTCAAAATCAGTAAAGTTTCAATCAAAACTTGTGGAATGAAAAGAATGATGTACCAGATTGAAGCTGAAGATTGATTGAAGCTGTAATGACAGCAGGCAATTTTTGAACAGGGTCTGTTTCAATATATCAATGTATTTTACGTGTGGTGTTCATTGTGGTTTCTACCCACTCTACTTGCATCCACTTGCCAAATATGAAACCATTATATTAGCTTCAAAAGGTAACAACAGTGTTCACAATAGACACATACTCCAAGGGCAGAGAAGGGTCAGATTAATGATCACTTCTGACAGGTATTATTATTAAAGTACCCACTTATAACCAACAAAGTTAATAATCATATAAATAAGTGTTGTAAAACTGTTCTGCAGGCAGAACACTTCAGTGTAGAGATTTATGGTAGGACCTACAAGCCTCATATAAATATACACTAAATTTATTAGGCTAAGAGTCTTTTTTCTGAAGGCACAGAATTAAACCTCACTTAATAAGATCCCCTGGAGAAGGAAATGGCAATCCACTCCAATACTATTGCTTGGAAAATCCCACGGACAGAGGAGCCTGGTAGGCTACAGTCCATGGGGTCGCAAAGAGTCGTACATGACTGAGCGACTTCACTTTCTTTCTTTTTCTTTCACTTTAATAAAAAGTGGCTGGCACAGTACAGTTGAAGAACAAACAGTCTTGTACAACATAGTATTTTAAACGAAGTAAAGGTTTCCAATCTGTTTTTCATCAAGGTTTAAAGTCGGATGTAATCCTTTGTGCCATATACAATAGTAACTTTTCCCTTTGTTATGAATATGACATGAGTTCATATTAGGTGTGTGACCCAAAAATGGCCACGCTGAATCACAGCATTTCGTTTGGAAAATTGATAATCCCTTGACACAGCCGAAAGACTGAAGAACGGCAGTCTTAATGGACCTTTAGTATAGGCTGCTGGAACAAAAGACTGTTATCTTTGTAGGATAATAATCCTACAAGGAAACCCTACCTACTAACCTTCTAATGCTTAAAATGACCTAGGACCAAGACAAAAAGTATACAAATGGTTACAAACAAGGCAAATAAAGCATAATCATTTCAGTCCCAAACTAGGACTATCATGAGTAGCTACTACTAAGAAATTAACACAACACTGTAAATTAACAATTGTTGTGGTTTAATCACTAAATCGTGTCTGACTCTTTCACGACGTCACAGACTGTAACTTGCCAAGCTACCCTGTCCATGGAACTCTCTAGGCAAGAATACTGGAGTGGGTTAGGGGATCTTTGCAACTTAGCGATTGAAACCGCATCTCCTACATTGGCAGGTGGATTCTTCCACTGAGCCACCAGGGAAGTTCCATAAATCAACTATGCTTCAATTTTTTTAAAAAAGTATCTACTGGTGCTGTTTCCTGGTGTCCTAAAGCTCTGTTCTCCTTTCTAATCTGAGGACTTTTCATAAGTGGAAACTCATCTCCCTGTTTCAAGAATAGGAGAAGCACCTGAAGGCACTTTAAATTTTGGTACCCTCATCATTCTTTTCCTTAGATCCTGTAGCCTCTGAAGGAACTAATCATCATCCATATTCAGAAGAAAAGGAAATTGTTTGCCAACAAAGAAAGAAGAATTTAAGTCATGTAAAGTCCTCTTTCAGGGGCTCCAGGGAGCAGTTCCAAAAAGACTTCAGTGTCAGGAACAAAGGGTGACGAACGACTTCAGGCTAGAATCCAGTTGTATTTCTTCACTACTAACAGCATATCCAACTCTTCTCTTTCAGTTTAATTCTCAACAAGATAAAAAGGGAAAGAAAACCAGAAAACCACGGAGAAGTCAAAGAGATAGCTCTGGTTCATCTTCTTGAACTTATTGAAGAAAACGCAAGGAACAGAAATACCACAAGCGCAGAGGGGGCTGTTTAAAAAATACCAAGCTTTTGCTTTGATAGAGAGAAAAACTATTCAATATAAGAAATGAATCTAATCATAATTAAGATGATGGCTGCTGCACTGTGCCGACCTCTGGGCTACAATCATAAACACTGAATTCACATTTTCCTTGTTCCACTTTCTCTGGGTACAAAGAATCATCCAAAGAGGCTCGTATTAGCGATTAGGCTTGGGGTAACTTATTAAGACTCAAGTTTCCTTACTGGCAAATGGGGCTGATGGTGCAAGGCTGATGTGCAAAGCTGGAACAACAGTGATGCTTACACTGACCAGGAGACCAGCCCAACAGGGGGGAGGGGCAGGATCTATCCCACTGCAAGTCAATGGATCAGAAAGTCAATTTTGTGCCTTGTGACGGTTATTTTATCTTTTATATTAGCTGGAACAGAATGGATATCCTAGATGGTTTTAAAGTCCATTTACAAGAAGAGCAAAGCTAATTAGAAGAATGGAGAGTAAAACACAGCATATAGAGTAATAATTTTCTTTTAATTTGTTTTTGTGTGCATGAGTGTGGACATGAAATCATGATACGAAGCAGTTCTACTGTGGATGACAGTCAACAGGGCGTTGAAGTCCTCACAGGGTGATCAGCTGCTCAGGCTCTGGAGTTGGGAATCACCATAAAATACATAGGAAATTGAGGGTCTGCTGCTTACTTGCTAAGTGAGTTAAGCTCTTAGTGCCTCAGTTATCAAATCTGTCAGATAAGGATAACAAGAGAATTATGCGGATTAAGGAGGAGAGGGCAGGGAAAGAGGCCAACATGTCTTAAGAATTCCACAAGTGTTAGGAATTATTATTAATATTGTGTAACTTGTCAGGGGCTGCAATAAAAATGAGAGTAACAGAAATGAGACAGAAGTCATGTCTTCAAGGAGAGCAAGACAGCTGTCAAGAATGTGGAAAGCATGTAGAAAAATGCCAGAGGTCTTCGTGGGGGACTGAAAAGTATGACTGGGGTACAGGGTGATGGTCAGGAAGGAATTTGGTGGAAGGGGGGCCAACAACCAAGACAAATAGTGATATTCTTTTTTCTTGCTCCTTGGAGAAAAGACATTACATAAATTTTTCAGTTATGCTTTTCCCTAAAACTCTACTGCATTGCTTTTTAATTTTGCTTCACTCTTTAAATTTTATAAAGAATGTGGTTTACGTTATAAGCAATAAAAGTAATGAAAATCACCAAGGACTACAAAAACATGAAAAGAAAGAGCAAAGCCTTTCCACAATGTGTTTAGAAATAACACCTGAAAGCTCAGTGCCTTCATTCTTAAGAATACTTATAATTACTATTGACTGACTGGTCCCAAGAATCAGCCACGGGATCTAAGTTACGTTTTTAGGGTTAGTCACTCAGTCATGTCCAACTCTCTGCGACCTCGTGGATTGTACCCATCAGGCTCCTCTGTCCACGTGATTCTCCAGGCAAGGATACTGGGGTGGGTAGCCATCTCCTTCTCCAGGGGATCTTTCCAACCCAGGGATTGAACCCAGGTCTGCCGCACGACTGGAAGATTTTTTACTATCTGAGCCACCAGGGAACCCCACATATTTTAAAAAAGTATTTAACTTATTTGTTTGGCTGCACCTGGTCTTTGTTACGCCATGTGGAACCTAGTTTCCTGAACAGGGATTGAACCTGTGCCCCCTGCACTGTGAGCAGAGTCTTAGCCACTGAACCACCAGGAAAGTCTTTAGTCATATCTCACAACAAATCTGTGTCACATTAGTTTCTAGACCTGGTTCAAGGACCAGGACGCTGGACCTCCAGACAAGTGACTTCCTCAAGGCCCTACAGTCATATGAGAGAGAGCAGGAATTAAAAGGTGGCTCGTGTTGACAGTCTATGCCCTATCCCGGGCTGCCTCCTGAATAATCTCCTGGGACACTTTACACAAACATTCTCTTTTATCAAATAGCATTGCGCCTCAGAAACAAAGACATAGAGAGTGAAAAAATAAAGTTCTGTGTTTACAATGGTTAGTGATCATTATCTACATGGATACAAAGCTTAGCACTGTTTTGTAAGCACGCTCCCTGGAGTGTGTACACAGAGCATGCTCAAACGTAGGGTGGAAACTGATGGAACAGAACCAAAACGTGGTGATGTCAAGGGATGTTTAGTCTTTGCTCAGATGTGCTTCCAAAACATTACTGGCAGAGCCAAGAATCATCTAACGTTATTTCTTTATAGAGTTCTTTTATGTACACAAGCATACAACCTTTTCTTATTAAGAAGCATTAAAAGTAATACAGGGCACGGTTTCTCAATCCTTTTATCCAAGGACATAAAAGTACTTTACAGACACACCCGTTATGTCTTAGAACTAATCTCATTTGGCCCATTTCAGAGATGGGTAATGGCACCCCACTCCAGTACTCTTGCCTGGAAAATCCTATGGATGGAGGAGCCTGGTAGGCTGCAGTCCATGGGGTCGCTAAGAGTCTGGTACAACTGAGCGACTTCACTTTCACTTTTCACTTTCATGCATTGGAGAAGGAAATGGCAACCCACTCCAGTGTTCTTGCCTGGAGAATCCCAGGGATGGGGGAGCCTGGTGGGCTGCCGTCTATGGGCTTGCACAGAGTCGGACACAACTGAAGTGACTTAGCAGCAGCAGCAGCAGCAGCAGCAGAGATGGGTAAAATCAAAACTTAAAAGTGGGAATCCAGAAACATTTATTTTTTACATTAATCACCAAGTCAGCCACCAAGAATAGACTGCTTTAAGTACTTCAGGTAAGAATCTACCTGCCAATGCAGGTAGACTTAACAGACGCATGTTCGATCCCTGGGTTGGGAAGATCCCTTGGAGGGCATGGCAACCCACTCCAGTATTCCTGTCCAGAATCCCATGGACAGAGAAGCCTGGCAGGCTGCAGTCCATAGCACTGCGCAGAACTGGACATGACTGAAGTGACTTAGCAGGCACACACACCAGCAATGCACAAGGATTCTAATTTCTTCACATCCTTGGGAACACTTGGTTCTTTTTTTTCCTTAAAAATAGTTGACATCTTTAGAGGTATGCAGTGGCATTTCACTGTGGTCTAAAAAGAATATCTTGATTCCAAAAGTGCTTACACTAATTCCAGGTATTTTAGAGGACAGGGGTAGCGAACAACAGTTGAGCACACAAAGTCCATGTTCTCCTTCCTTTGGGTGCCACATTCTCTATGCTTTGTAATGACATTTCAGAGCTCATTATACCCACATTCCAGGAAGCACATTTGCCTGGCTCTTCATCTCTCTTTTCTATGGTTCTCTTAAAGGTATCTATTTTTCTCAGCATTCCTTGATGGTCAGATGACTGTAGAGAATTTTTTTTGAAACACCAAAGATAAAAAAACAAAACCGGCAAGTTTATCATAGCAGAGGGCAGGATTAAAGATGAAGGCACGGGTCTATGTTGTCCTTGGCTATATACATGGAGGGTAGTAACTAATCAACAGACATTCTCTGCATTATTTTAAGTGGATGAAACATAAGGAATGACAAGAGCGTAGACTATGCAAATAATCAAGCATTCCTTAAAACTCATACATATTTAAGAAGTTAGAAAAAGGAAGAATCAGAAACCAGGAAGAGATGGTTAATTCAATGTTCCACCAACACAGAAGCCATGCACTGGGCCTATGTGAACCAATCCACATGCACTGACCGATTTAGTCCTCAGAGCAGCTCTAGGAGTTGGTACTGTGACCTGCCTTGTAAGGGAGAGGAGATGGAATTCCATGTCTTGTGCTTTTCCTCACTATTCTGTACTGCATGCTTGGTTAAAACCACTTACTAACAGCTAATTTCTAAAACTTTGCCCTGTCCACCTATACACACGGTAATTCTCAAAGTCCTACACTTTCATGGAAAGCCGTTAACTCTAAAGACGTAGCTTATTTCCTATAGCAAAATTCCATCATTAAGACACTTAAGATGCTGGTTTTTCCCAAAAGAAACCTTTCATATGTTAAACCGTTTATAATTGTGTTCTCAGTATTATGTGGTTATCAGTGCGCAAAATAGTAGTACTTGAAGAAGCTTAAATTCAGAAATCTTATCTGGAAAAGTTGTTAAACCACACACACACAAAAGAAACAAACTAACAACACAAAAAAACCTGATACTGAGAAAGTTATCTGTGAAAATACTTGTACTTAAAAATATGCTCTACTGGGGGAAAAAGAATCAACACTTCCATCCAACTAAAAAGCAAGAAATCAAAAGAAATTAAACTTCGATGGTGTATAAAAAGCACATGTGAAAATGCTCTGATGTGCATACCTGAGGTATAATTGACATTTTCTTCCTTAAATCATGAAGACCAATTTCGGTTGTCAAGATCTTATCAATCCAGATTTTACCTTCAGGCTCCGACAATCTAAAAAGGGCAGCGATGAGCGAACTTTTTCCAGCTCCTGTTCTTCCCACAATCCCAACCTGTAAAGAGATCCAGGAGGGATTAAGAGCTAACAATATGCAACAAACCTAGGAAAAACCCTAGTTGCTGAAGATGAATTTTAAAAGTTCTACTGAGTGTAGTCTAGTTCCTCAACTGTGGCACTGTTGAGATTTGGGTTGAGGTAATTCTTTGCTGGGGAAGGGAAGCTGTCCTGAGAATTGCAGGATGGATACCAGTAGCCATGGCGTCTACTCATGTGATCATGACAGGAGCAGGCGCCAGGTGGGAGAAACCAAAAATGACAGACACCGACAAATGTGCCATGGTGAAGACCCCTGGTTCGAAGAACAGAATCAGTCCACAATCAGTAAAAAGTCAGAAGCTTTCCAAGTGTTCCATTAGAACTCAACTTTTACATCAGTTGTATTCCTAGTGTCTAGATATTTTGAACCTTGAGAATCATGTGAGCAATTTTGTAGATATGTCAACAAGTCAAGTCAGAACTCTTTACATACAAACAAATATTCAGATTTCCAGATTTCTTTCAGTTAAGAGGAAGTATTCTTTCATAGACAAACTAAATCACTTCCAGATAATAAGTACCTTACTAATGACTTGTCTTGAAAGGAAACATCTTAAAATTTTAAAATGCTAGTCTCAGTGTCTTAAAAGGCAGTAGCCAGGTAGAAAAAACACACATAATGAGGTCAACAAAAACAACAACACGAACAACACTTTCTATTTATATAGGATCTTTCATCTCAGCACTTCAAAAGACATTTTACAAACCAATTAATACTTATAATTAAACCCTGGAAAGATACGTGTCAAGTATCAGCCAAGTTATTAAAATCTAAGCAAAGAGAAATTAAGTGCATTAACAATAAGATCAAAGATTCAATATAATGCACGGAAAATGCGGATCAGGAGTAGAATTTTATTGTAAAAACTGGTTAGCTTTCTGAATTCAAACATGTATGCAGAAATTGGTCTTTTTTATCGATCAGGTGGCAAACTACAAATTCCCTGGTGGGGCATATGATATGCTTCCATGTGTGCTAAGTCAATTCCGTTGTGTCTGACACTGTAGCTCGCCAGGCTCCTCTGTCCATGGGATTCTCCAGGCAAGAATACTGGAGTGGATTGCCATTTCCTCCTCCAGGGGCTCTTCCCAACCTTCCCAACTCAGGGATCAGACTGGCATCTCTTCATTTCTATCACTGACAGGTGAATTCTTTACAACTAGCACCACCTGGGAAGTCCACGATATTAGCCAAGCCCAGAGGGCACAGCCAGCACCAGCAGCTTGTGACCAGCAGCGCTGCCCTCTGCGGCCTTCTGAAGTTGGCTTTGGTGATGTTTGTGCCTTGTCTTCATCATCATCTCGCTCACCACCAAGCTCACACTCACACAGAAGGGGTCGTGCTTTTCACTCAGGCTATCTCTACCGTTCACTTATCAAAACTATCATCTGGAAGTCTTTCCCAGGTCACCAACAGGTTTTACAAATTGCCCATGTAGAGTGCCACCAGTGTCACCGAAATTTACATTCCTGAAACCAAGACATTCAGAGAAACTCTTTACAGAGGTCTGGCTCAAATGCAATGGTGAGAAAAGAGGTCTCTTTGGGCCTGAGACTCTGCATTTCTGAGAGGCTCCCAGGTGTTGTAGGTGCTGTGGCCCTGGCAACACAGTCCGAGTTGCAAGGAATTAGGAAGCTGGGACAATCTGGGAGTGAGGGGAGGGTGTGCTGAGGATATATTATGTAAAAAGGAGAAAAGGGTAGGAAACTAATATTTTTGCACATTATAGCAAGGTCTAGTAAGCATCTGTAAAAATGTATTATCCAAGTAATAGCTCCGAGTGAGAAAAAAATAACAAACCAAAATCAATCTACCTCTAGAGCTGGAAAACGCTTTAAAATGGCCCAGTACTTTCTAAAATGACCAAATCAACCACAAAATCATCTAAATGAAAAACGCAGCCCGTGTTCAGAATCTACTCAGGAAGTCTACGGTGCTATTTACCTCATTTTCGTTCTTTATTTCTACTTGCTATTGCTTCTATGAATTAGAAACCAGCATAATACCTATTAATTTTTCCCATTTACTTCTGGGAATAGGGATAGCAGAGAAAATGAGAGAAAGAGAATTAAAGCCCCCGTTGTGCTGGGCTGGCTCACTCCCACATCCCCTACACTGCCAGCTTGCAATCAAATCCAACACCAAAGGGGTGTCCGGGAGTGATGGGGGCTGGGACAGGTGAGTAGGAGGGGAAACCTGGCCATGTACACAGGCAGTGAAACGACTTCATGAACACACTGCCCGAGTGTCATCTCCAAACACAGAAATGAAGCTTAACAGTGGACTGAGACACAGATCAAAAGTCATTATTGCAGTTTTTAATTCACTCTCCAGACTCAATTTTCCTACATACATTTTAGAAGCTGGGACAGACCTATGATTCAGGGATTTTAAGATGGCAGAATGCACGTAGTTGTATTGCAGTTTCTTAGATAATTCATATTTTATGGCTTTTGGGGGAACTTAAGATGGGTAAATTAACAGAAATATATATATACACAACAGGAAATATGGTGGACACAATGCCTGCAAGGAAGCACACCTCACTTCCTTCCCAGCCTACAAGCCAGCTTTTCCTTTGTGACTGACTGAAGCTTCTCCCTGCATATCATTTGGGCATTAAATTGAATACTCTTTCGCGTCACAAGGGTATCATTCATTAAATTACAGCTCCAGTCCACTAGATGGGTCTGTGGTGGGAAGAGTTTTGAAGAGCAGTTAAATACCAAGTATTTAACATGGTAGGTAATAGGTTATTTATGCGGTTGTGCTGTATGTGTGTTTGGGTTACTGGTTGTTCACAATTATGTGTTACTCATTCACTTTCCCAGCGGGGAGTCTCTCAGCATACTTTGTGTGCCCTGAAAAAATACAATTTTTGTGGGGGAACAGAGTTGAAAATAAGATGCTCTCTGATCTTTAAGAAGCATTAGGGATCTGTGAGATACAGACCCCAAATTACAAAGCATGTCAAAGATGCCATCAATTAACTGTGTTAAATACAGATAAAGTAATACTTACCAACTTGGCTATTTTTACGTGGACAGTTTAGTGTTAAGCGCATTCACTTTGTTGTCCCTCCCGAATAATTTCCCCCTTGTAAAACTGAAACTAACTCTGTATGCATTATACAACAACAACCAATTCCCCTTGTTCTGGTCATTGCAACCACCGTCCGATTTCCTTTCTTTATGGATCTGAGTACTCTAGGCAATCTAAAGTTAAGTGGAATCCTACAGTACTGGTGCCTTTGGTGTCTGCCTTATTATCATTTAACCTGACGACCTGAGATCTGGATTTTCTCCCTTTTTCAGGCTGAATGTTTCACTGTGAGGATACACCACATTTGTTTATCCATTCGCCTGTCACTTTCTTTAGACATAAGACACTGAGGAAGAATTAAGTGTCTTGCAGAAGCAGACACGCTGGAGTCAGCTCAGAAAATGAGGAGCTGTTTACCGGGCAGGTGCCAAGGGGAAGGGTCTCTGAGATAGAGGACAGAACGTGCAGTGGGAGCTGGGGGGACAGCAAGCGTCGGGAGAGCCCACAGACGCCCCGAGGGCCGGGAGTATGTGAACATCAGAACCTGAAGCTCCAGCGGCAGGCAGGACCAAAGTAGGCAGGGAAGAGGTTCCTACCACCTTGTCGACTCTCACTAAGTCTCTTTTCCAAGAGCCTGCCCTGGTTCCCACCAACAGACCGATCGAATCTTCGTGCACATAGGATGAAAAGACTCCCCCAACCCGACACACCGCGCAGGAAGCCCACAGCAGACACGGGGCTAAACGTCCACAGGTGAACTATTACAGAGGGATGTGGCTGAAACAAACCTTCTCTCTTGATCTAATGAGGGCTGTCAGGTGCTTCAACACCAGAGGCCCATCCAGGCTGTACGAGAAGTTCACGTTGTCAAAGATGATCACGCCTTCATGGGGCCAGGACGGCGGCGGGCGTTTCTGGGATTCCCACGGCGCTTCTTTTTCCAGATCTGTATACTCGATCACCCTTTCTACTGAAATCATCTGAAACATAGGACATCACATGAGTTAGAGGGTCTTTGTAATGGATGTCAGGTTATAAATGAAACGTCTGCTTTTGTATCTTTATATCTGCATTTCTGTAGTTAACAATACCTCAGGTCTTAGCATTTACAAAAGACATAAGTACTGATTTAAAGAGCATACTGATGATGGGTAACTTTTTCATTGTCTCGTAACACATTTATTATGGCTACCATGTTCAACATTATATCAAGACTAAATGACCTAGAGAAATTAAATACTCTAAGTGACCCAATTTTCATACAGAAGTTTTTAAAAATAGAAAACCTTGTCAATGAAAACAGTATGTATGAACAGAAACCGTTATTAATATTTTGCATAGAAGGATCACCTGTTGTAGATGAGTAGAACTGGTCACTACATCTCATTTTAATAATTAGCTACTTTCTATTCTATTAGAGTAAAATAGACAAATTTCAGTTTCATCATTTTTCTCTATTTAGGAGAAAATGAAAATATTCAAAAAAGGAAGCAATTTACATATTGACTAAGGCCTCCTAAACAAACATAACTTGACACCTTTGATAATACTTTCCAAAAGAAGGGCCATCACTAAGTTCAGGCATTCAGCACATACAGGGAGACATTCTAAAATGGAGATGGTGGGGAAAATTAAATTAATTGAACAAAGAAACCTCAAAATACTAAATTTTTAAACTATTAAGTAACAAATGTAAACAAGCCTCTAAGAAATAAGCTGTATCTTCTGCAGGATGTCAGAAACTCCCTCCTACAGAGGCATGTATTAAATTTGAAGACAGCTTGTAATGAATATAAAACCAGCTGACGTGGCATACATAAGACTGAGAAAAGATGTGTTTTATTTTTATTTTAAATAAATGTTAAACAGATGCTGGAAGGATCTAATAAACCCTGTTAGCTATGATGTAAAAAAAAGTTTTAAGAGTTTTTTTTTACATAATAATTGCCTTTATGTCATTTAACGTTAAGGAAAAGGCTAAAAGGTAACATCACCATATTTTCAACTTCGGCACTTTGCCTGACACACCACTGGAACATCCCCATGAGTGTGAGGGCATAGCACAGCGCCAGGCCAACCTGCCCAGCATCCAAAGCTAAATGAGAAAGAAAAAAGGGAACATTTCAGTCTCATTGTTAATCCTGAGCTAGGCTCCTTCTGTTACTCTGCCTAGACTTCTCTATAATATTTAAATCACTGGCACATAGATAGTGTTACTTGTAATTTTATTAACTGTTGATAGAGACCATGAAGGGAAAGTAAAAAAAAAAACAAGAAGGAAAAAAAAAACACCAATATGAACACAGAAAACTATTAAAAGAGCTTATTAATCCTGCCTGACAGGGTTGACATGCTCTTGACAGTTATGATGTAGGGAAGGAAACACGTCATCATGCAGATTTTCGTCACTATGGTTTCAAGGATCATCATGTAATTTCACTTTTTACGTGCAACGCAGCCACAGCTGGAAACCACGAAAAACAAGTCAATTGGTTCTAAGAGCCAGTGCTTTTAAATCTAAAATACTGTTCTTGTTGTTCCATTATTAAACCCAATGATTCAGTGTTGTTACTATGGAATAGTAATTCACAATAGGGATGGTGAATGCATGCCATGCACACCAATACCACCCGCTCATCTGGCACCCACACAGCAGTGAGGATGGTGTTCTTTCCTACAGAGAATGTTTCTTACCGCAGCACACCAGGCATTTATAACCAAGAGATTTGAGCAGTCCTAAAGCCACAAGCTGGACAAAAAGCTTAACAGCAAGCAAACTTGTTTCCCTCTTCCCAAGCTAAAATGCTCGCAGTAATGTTCAGAAGGTCAGGTACTAGGCTGACTTCATGCCACTGAAGACAGATTAACGGGACCAGAGAACACATCAAGGAGTCTTACCAAAAACCTCATCAAGACACAAATGACTCCTCTACCAGGGCCACACTGCAGTATCACAGTGTGTAAACACTTTAACACAATTCATTAGAACAAAACCGTATATCAGACAAAGGGACGATAAGGTAAATTAATAACTGCAAATGAAGCTGTAACTGTAATCAAACTAACAACAGTGATGCACTTACTTTTTGCCAGAATCAGGGACCCAAAGGCCACAACAATGACAAACAGAGCACATATGGCATCCAGACGCACAGCGAACCATCGGGACGTTGTCAGAAACAAGAACCAAGCCTCTGGATTTGAGGACAGAAATAAGCAGAATGAATAACCAGAGATATCATGTAGGCTGCTTTGAATTGGGACGGGGTCTGCTGCGCAGGTGAACTACAGAAGATTTTTACACATATTAGGACAGCAAAGTTATAGGATCAAGCACCTTAAGGATTGCAACAAGCTAGCTTCTGACATGACAATGTATGGGAACACAGGAATCACTCCAGGAGCCTTGTGGGAAGCAGGCACTGGAAACTTCAAGCCACAGGTTATAGAGAGTAATATGATCCTAATAATTAACATACAAATATGGCCTCATCGTTGTGTGTCTTACGGTACTGGGCTCCAAGTGAGGCTTATATTCTCACAAAGTTGACTGTTTCCAAGTTCTATGCTGGCGCGGAGCATACCTGGCATTGTTTCCAGCACCATCTGCACTTACTACAGGGCCCGACATAGTGTTAATTCTTAGGAGTCAGTATCTAAGGGACCATCAGATAACAGTATCTGCATGAGGCTTTCCAAATGTCATTTCATCAGTTGGACCAGGATTTTATTATGTAGAGGAAATTCTGGATGCCGTATCTGATAATGGAGAAATTATTTTCCTTAATGCTCTGAAAGGATGACATGCTTAGACAGCATCACGGACTCAATGGACATGAGTTTGAGCAAACTCCTGGAGACAGTGGAGGCCAGGGAAGCCTGGCATGCTGCAGTCCATGGCTGCAGACTCTTCCATGTCGCGAAGAGTCGGACACGAATGACCAACTACAGCATGCTCTGAAAAGAGTCTGAAAACACCCTGTGTGCCAAGAATTGACACAGTTTGCTTTTTAAATAAAGTTTTGTTAGGAGAAAGTCACAGCCATTTGTTGATGTATTCTTTTTGCCTGCCTTAGTGCTATAATAGCAAAGCTGAGTAGTTGCAACAAACACTGTGTTTTTAAGTTTGTTGACATCCTTCTTAAAGGGCCATAGTCATAGGATGTGGTGACAGTTGGACAATGCACGGCAGAAAGAGGAGGAAAAGCAGGGGGTGACAAGGGAAGAGGGGAGCACACACAGGGTGCTCAGAGGAAGGGCTGGGGGAGGCAGGTTTACAGAGGGAGAGGCAGGGTGGCATACAGACGGTGTAGGCCAGCAAGGCCACCTGAGAGGGAGGTCAGGCCTCAGAAGGTAGCATATCCCATCCTTTGAACTCATTTCCAGAATTCTACAGACCTGAGTGCAAGTCCTGGTGTGCGTCGAACAGCTGCTGAAACCTCTGTTCGGCTTTGTACGCTCGGATGGTCCAGAGGCCTTGGAGAGAAGACGATAAGTGGGAAAACACTGGGCTCCGAGCTGCGGAAGCAGAGACAGACACACGACAGAGAAAGTCAGGGAGGCTGGATGCGAGGAAGTCAACTGTTTCCTGTGCTTGGCCGGTCACTCATCTTCCCAAGGGGCACACCCAGGGCTTCTTGGCAACTGCCTGGCAAAGTACCCACTATGACCCTCAAATCATTCCTCATCCCAAGCTTCACGTTCACGACCCACATATAACAGATTCCCTTCAAAGTCATCTTTGACCAAGTTCGATTTGGACCTGTATTTAGATGTTTCTGTACTAACTTATTCATTAAGGTCCCCCTCAATCTTGCCTCCCTCCCTATTCTTCTCTGACATCCCTCCAGGTAGAAGTCATAATTCACTAATTTCTAATTATCATTTTTAAACTTAATCCTCTGTAAGAGTCCTCACCGCACTGAATTTTGATGAGCTCTGTGTTGTCACCACCATAAGATTAGAAACTTTAGGGCTGGGAGAGGACAGGGGTAAGATAAGTGAGGTGAGCGGACAGTCTGCCGTCTCTCAGCATCATCCCTGCATCTGCACTTGGAGTCTCTGGGCGGGTCACAGAGAACTTTGTGCTATACCACCCTTGTGACCGCAGGACCCGTGCAATTAAGGCATCTTCCTCTCTGGGAAACAGATGGTTGTTCTTATAACTGTCCTGCTGGACACCCTCACACCACCCTAGGAGAATCTGACATGGCCTCAGGGGCCATTCTCTCTAGAGTGATTTCATGTGGGTTTTGGGCCTGGTGGCACATGGCTGGTCATTTGTTTCCTGCCATCTTCTCTAAGAGCACACTGACCACGAGCGCCAGGGTCAGGCTCCTGCACATCAGGAACAGGTGGGCTGCAGGTTGCTGGGCAGTGAGGACCCCTTATGGTTCTCATTTCCATGGTGAACAAGGCTATAAGCTGTTTTTTCTTCATAGAGTGATAACCTGTGTTGTATTAATATCAGTAGGACATTACTTTGCTACCTGTGCATCTCCTGAAAAAGATCATGATGCACTAACATGATGCACTATTTTCCTTTTTAGAAAAATGATGCATTATTTCCTTTTACTGAGTGGCCGGTCTATGTTAGGAAGTATGTTAGGTCTATGTTAGGATGAGCAAGACAAAATCGGTCCCTATCCTCATGGTGCTCACATTCGTTCTCCCTGTGCTATAATGCAAAGCTGCAACTTACTACCAGCTCCAGGTTCCGTAAGGGCCACACTGACTCATAAGGCCCCTAATATGCGTTTACTAAATGTAGACTTGGGGAGAAATTCCAAGACAGAATCTGCAGGATTTCAGGGTTCTGGTTAATTATCATAATATGGAAGTCAGTCTGCACTGACATCCCAACCTGAGAGCCCGGGTACCCACTTGTAGATTCGAGGCGTTTGACATCTCGTGATGTTTCTAGGAAATATCGCCGGAGAACAAAGAAAACAATGCCGAGGGGAACCAGGGGTATGGCAATCCAAGGAATCACTGCCACTGCCACGCCCACCACACCAATCACTTGTAGAAATGTCTGAAAGAGAAAATACAGATACAAGGGCCCGTTTATCCAGCATTCTCCTAAAAAATAAGATTTAATGGGTTGTTTTGTTAGGATTAAAGTCCTTTTCCTCAAAGGATATGTTGGAAAAAGGTGGGCCTCGTGCTGTTTACTGTACACTTACCGTGTGTGAAACACTGGTCTAAGTATGAAGTTTCTAGGTATAAGCTCTTTTGATCAACTAACTAGCCCTAAAGCGCAGGTAGAACCATTTGGAAACGATGAGAATATCTGAGGCTCACAAAACAGAAACTATCTTGAGACAGTCAGCTGTCATCCCATCACAGATGTGGAAACCAGAAACCTCAGCTATACATGGAGATATAAGGAAGTGGTTGGTTACAAATTCTGAGTTCAGAAAAGGAAGAAACATTCAAATATTGACCTTTGAAAGTTGGAATTCTTCTTTCTTGGTTTTCTGTCCATATTGACTGTTTATGAGTGCTAACTGCACATAGGTCTGTACATTCAAAGCATCACTTGTATTAACTCATTATTCATCACAGTTACCCTACTGAGTAACAGCATTCTCTCATTTTATAGATGGAAAGCAAAATCAACTTGATGTCAAATGCAAATCATAAGTCACAGAGCCAGGGGGAGCCTGGGTGTGAGTGACTGTGATAAATTTAACCTTCTCCCAAACCTACAGCCAACTTTCTCTCATTATGCTAAAGATTCAAAGTGTTCACTTCAAACAATTATTTGATCCAGTTTTTCACCTGAGAGAATATGGTCATTGTGGACTATAAGGAGTGGTTCTTTTCTTTGCAGCCAATGACAACCTACACCCGGAAAGCAAAATCCATTACCCAGGTATCGTGCCATCTGAGACAGAGTTTGGGGCTAACCTTCTCAAATACTACCAGGAAGGGTAAGACATTTCAACACTCTTAATCTGAGCAAAAACTGAGATATACCAATAACATAAACATATGGTGATGGGAATTAAATGAAATAACGTTTATAAAGTGCTTACCATTTCATATATAACAAATATAAAATCTAGCTTCCTTCATTCTATTCTAGATGCAAGGAACCAGGAGAGGAGGGGATGGTGTGTTAACAGATTAATGGGCCCAAAGAATCTTAAGAATCTCATGAAGCCGGACCCTGTGAGAAAATGCATTGTAAGGACAGGAACCGCTTCGTACTACCCAAGGATCTATCACAGTGCTTGCAGAGCATTTCCTAAATGGAATGATGCCTGTGGATTTTCTCTGGCCACAGAGAATATCGAACATGAGGTCTATTTTGTTTAAAGAGGCACATTTCCCATAATATGACTACTAAACCTCATGCTTATTATAATTTCTGTCCTCTCTGTATTTCCAATTATAGGCCTTACCAAGACTGATAACCTTATGGAAATGGAGGCAAGCCAACATTTTCTTTTGGAGACATAACGTTTCTCATTCCATAGCTATTGTGTGAAGACTTAACTGTTGTAAAACTGTTAAGCATTTATAGGAGACCAAGGAACAACAGACGGGTTCCAAATAGGAAAAGAAGTACGTCGAGGTTGTACCTGCTTATTTAACTTATATGCTGAGTACATCATGAGAAACGCTGGGCTGGAAGAAACACAAGCTGGTATCAAGATAGCTGGGAGAAATATCAAAACTTCAGATATGCAGATGATACCACCCTTATGGCAGAAAGTGAAGAGGAACTAAAAAGCCTCTTGATGAAAGTGAAAATGGAGAGTGAAAAAGTTGGCTTAAAGCTCAACATTCAGAAAACAAAGATCATGGCATCTGGTCCCACCACTTCATGGGAAATATATGGGGAAACAGTGGAAACAGTGTCAGACTTTATTTTGGGGGGCTCCAAAATCACTCCAGATGGTGACTGCAGCCATGAAATTAAAAGACGCTAACTCCTTGGAAGAAAAGTTATGACCAACCTATATAGCACATTGAAAAGCAGAGACATTACTTTGCCAACAAAGGTCCGTCTAGTCAAGGCTATGGTTTTTCCAGTGGTCATGTATGGATCTGAGGGTTGGACTGTGAAGAAAGTTGAGTGCCGAAGAATTGATGCTTTTGAATTGTGGTGTTGTAGAAGACTCTTGAGAGTCCCTTGGACTGCAAGGAGATCCAACCAATCCATTCTGAAGGAGATCAGTCCTAGGTGTGCTTTGGAAGGAATGATGCTAAAGCTGAAACTCTAGTACTTTGGCCACTTCATGCGAAGAGTTGACTCATTGGAAAAGACTCTGATGCTGGGAGGGATTGGGGGCAGGAGGAGAAAGGGACCACAGAGGATGAGATGGCTGGATGGCATCACTGACTTGATGGACGCAAGTCTGAGTGAACTTTGGGAGTTGGTGATGGACAGGGAGGCCTGGTGTGCTACAATTCATAGGGTTGCAAAGAGTTGGACACGACTAGCGAATGAACTGAACTAAAGGGAAAAAGTGGTGTGCTTATGAATCAAAATGAGTGATATTTTCTATTCCATGCAGTATGAATTGGTAGCTGAGATTAAGCAAAAAAGCTAGAATTTGCAATCTTGTGAATCCCCGGAATTCAACTGTTTCGACCCCCAGGTCGGCCTTCTTGGACCAAACAGCCTGGTTAGGACATCAAGATGACTAAGACTGAGGACCCTGTCACCACCACCTGTGGAAGGGAAATCTGATGAGCACTTCTGAATGGATGCTGTCTCTGGAAAGCAACTGTTTCTGACAAAAACAGTGGCATCTAAATAAATTGCTAACTAAGTATACAAACACAGCAGAGAAAGGAAAAAAAAAAGGTAATGCTTTCTGAAAAAATGTTAATGGCTTTGTGTAAAAAACCATTTAAAAAATGTGAAAACTAAAATGACCGCTTTATTCCTAGTGCACATGGCAAATTTTCTCATTTCACTGAAGAAATTCCACCATTTCCTAGATTCAGTTGACAACCGAGTAAGTGGTGCTGACTACTTCACCCTCAAATTATCAATAAGAGATAATTCATAAGGCTTGCCATGGATGGGGGCAACCTCTCCAGTATTTTACAGGCATTATATAATTTCATTCTCATATCAAATCTGAATAGGAGATTTCTGTTTTAAAAGCTCAGTGAGGTTTAGTAATTTGCTCAGAGAATTCATTCATTTTGACTCCAAGCCTGTCTTTTAATTTCTGTCTGCTCTGTTGAATTTTTTAGGGTTGCATGGGTCTCTTCCATGCAGGGAACAGTCCATGTTTATTAGTTAATTAGGACATCAGAGCCTGCTCACCTCAAACAGCAGACAGATCAGGAAAAGGTCTTTAAAAAAATGAATGCTATACATTTTAATAAATACTGTTTAATAGACACATATTTTAATAAATACTGTATAAATAAGAAAAGTTTCATAAGCATAAAAAAACACAATTTAATTGTCATAATTACACAAACCCCAAGAACACAAAATGAGACTAAGTTTTATAAGTTCAATATATACATTTGGGTTAAAGTTTCCCCAGGAATTCTCTATGTCTACAATTAACACTATATTCTAATATTGCAGATATAACATATTCCTTTCACAAGCACAGTTTTAAATATGAGGGCCTGTTTGCCTGTTTAGCATTTAAAGTCCAAATTGCTTACAGTCCTGTAGGAATTCCTAGGTATCTACCCACATTTTACTTTCAACTTAATTCCACGGGATTCTATTCCTGCTAGTCTTTGTGAAGCTTGTGCCAAAGAACATGTTTTCTATAAACAGCAGTAAAAATGTATTCTTATTTTATGCAAATAAATATGCCATCCATACTTTTGGCTCACTCCATGCTTATTTGAACTCTCTCTCGCTCATGCTCATATTAGGCACAATGTGAAATATGTATTTAATCATAAAGTCACTTCACTTAATAAGTAGACATTACTTTTATTATCTGTGTACAGTATTAAAAAATAAAATCAGGATCATTAAGACTGCTAACACCTCAGAAGACTCTCAAACCTTTGAATTTTCCTGTCAGATTCTTAAGAATTTTGTTCCAAGTTGTGATAAGTACAAATCATCCTGACTGCCTTAAAGTTCTACTGATTTATAATGGAAGCTATGACTCAAATGCTATAAACAAGATTCATCTCTTGGCACAAATTTCTTCGATTTAGGGAAAGAAACAAATGCTGCTGAGTTTTCATCAATAAGGTGTCTGCTGATGTGGGTGTAGGAGTGATTCTATTTATTCTGGAAACATATGAGATAAAAAAATCACCTTTCAATGAAATGACTATCTCATCAATTGTGCTGCTAGGATAACACAAGATACTTCTTTTAAAATCTTGAACAGGCTACACAAAACTCTCCAAGTACTAAGAAATAAAATGTAATTTCTATGAATCAATAGTCAGTACCCTTCAAACACAGGATAAATATTAGTAAAGGGAAAAACGAGGAAAGCTCTTCAGTGTAAGGTCCTAAATCTAATACTGACCTAGAGATAATATTGAGTCTGCAGGTGTTAAGTGGAGATGGTATCTTGAATGTTCACGGGAGTTTAGAGACCAGCTCTGGTTTGGTTCCAGACCCTTCGTTTATCACCTGTTTCTCTTGACCTCACCCAACCCAGTTAATTCTGTTAAATCAGAAAATGATGGGAAGTTGGTGTGTCTTACCTGTACAATGAGAAAAATATAGTGCACTTCCCCTTCCCTTGTGTTCAGCAGATCTCAGTGATCAATAGCTTCCTGTCTAACCTTTCTCAGGGTCCGAGCTTATTACAAAATTCAAGACACAGAGTCCATCTAGTTGCTCTTTTAAAAAGGGCCACCTTAACACAACTACTGAAGCCCACATGCCCTGAAGCCAGAGCTCCACAAAAAGAAAAACCACGACGACGGGAAACCTGAGTGTAGCCCCTGCTCATCGCAACCAGAGAAACGCCTGCACAGCAGCGAAGACGCAGCACAGCTAAGAATAAAATGATCCAGAACTCTAAGTCAGTTCTAATGAGGTGGATAAACCTAGAGCCTACTATACAGAGTGAAGTAAGTCAGAAAGAGAGAGAGAAATATCATATACTAACGCATATATATGGAATCTAGAAAAATGGTACTGAAGAATCTTTCGCAGGGCACCAGTGGAGAAACAGACATGGAGAATAGACTTATGGACATGGGGAGAGGGAAGGAGAGGGTGAGACGTATGGAGAAAGTAACATGGAAACTTACATTACCATATGTGAAACAGAGGGACAATAGGAATTTGCTGTGTGTCTCAAGGAACTCAAACCGGGGCTCTGTATCAACCTAGAGGGGTGGGATGGGGCGGGAGAGGGGAGGAAGGTTCAAAAGGGAAGGGATATATGTATACCTAAGGCTGATTCATACGGGTTTGACAGAAAACAACAAAATTCTGTAGAGCAATTATCCTTCAATTAATAAATAGATTTATAAAAATAAGTAAATTAATTAAAAAATTAAAAGGCATACCTTAAAAATAATCCACATAAAAGNAATAGTACAAGAATTTATCACTCTTTTCAACATTTTACTCAAACCTCTGCCACAGCAAGAAAATAAAACTAATAAATATTGTATGTGAAGAAGTAAAACTGACATGATAAAAAAGAAAAGTAAGTCCAAGAAATGCAAATCAGATTTACAAACAAATCATTATGTTTCTATATATTAGCAACAAGCAAGTGGAAAGTGATCTTAAAAACAATTCCATAAATACAATTGAAAGACATCAAATATTCAGAAATGAAGTCAACCAAAGCATTATAAGACTTATAAAAACTAAAAAATACTTCTAAAATTAAAGATGACCTCAGTAAGTCAAATATATAACTGACCTCAGACACTCCTCAAACTGACCTATAGATAAAAGGAAATATTAATCAAAATTCCAGAAGGCTTTCTTTGAAAACAAATTTAAAGGTTTCTAAAATTTATACAAAAGAAAAGTAAATGATCTAGAATGATCAAAACAAGAAGTACTGCGTTAGAGGAATTAAACCAGAAGACATCAAGTCTTACTAACATGTACAACAACTAAGACCGTGGTATTGGTAGAAGGATAAACAAATCAGTGGAACAAAATAAAATATGCCAAATAAATAAAGTATACAAACTCAGACTTGAGTACATAGAGTCAAGTGATTTTGAGTCAGGTGCCAATTCAATCCATAAAGGTGTAAATAAAAGTGGAAGGCATAACTGGGAAAAAAAATGACCAGTAAGCATGCATGAAAATGAACTCTATCATTAATCATCAGGAAAATGCAAATTGATACCACAAGGAGAGTAGTCATACACAGAAGACTAGACACAAAGCCTGATAATATTATGTGTTGCAAAAATTGCAAAGGTGTGGAACAACCAGAACTCCCATATTTTGCTGGTGGGTATGTAAAGTGGTGCAACAATCCTGAAAAGTTTTATGGTAATTTTAAGTTAACAAATGCTTACCTTATGACTGAGCAATTCCACCCATACAGACGCATTCGATGGAGAGGAATAATAACCTATGGCCATATAAACACTTCTCAGAGAAGGCTCCCTGCTAAAAGCTACAAATAACGCAAATGTCCATCAACTAGAGAACATATACATAAATTGTGGCATCTTCATACAATAGAATGACTCAGAAAGGAGTAAGAAAGAAAAGAACCACTGAAACATGCCCCAACACGGGTAGCTCTTGAAAATCTTGAAAACATGTTAAGCAGAAGAAGGCAGCGCATAAAACCTGTACTGTGTTGATTCCATTTATTTTAGGAGCACAAAAGCAGGAAAACGGACACACGCTGACAGCAATCTAGCACAATCAAACACAACTTCAGAGGGCCAGGAGAGATTTTCTGAGATGATGAGAATGCTCTAAATCTGGTTTTGTGTGCTAATCAAAGGAAGGCTAAATCAAGAGACCCAAAGCAAGAGTTGCAAGAAACAAATGCATCCTGAAACTCACAAGCGGAGAACAACCACAAGATAAATAGATTACAATAAATCATGTTCCACAACAGATTGAAGCAATATATCCACACCTAAAATGCTAAGTACAGGGTTTTAACAAAAATTAAGGAAGTTCTTCAGCACACCCGCTCTTCATTTTATTAAGAAAAGTCACTGGTAGACAGAATTGAAGAAATGTACCCAAGAATAGAATATGTAGGACTTTCCTCGTGCAGTGGGTAAGAATCGGCCTGCCAATGCAGAGGTTCAATCCCTGGTCAGGGAAGATACCACATGCTCAGGTGCAAGTAAGTCCAAGTGCCACAATTACTGAAGCCTTCGTGCTCTATAGAATGGTAAACCTGAGCACCCCAACTGAAGAGTGGTCTCTGCTCGACGCGCCTAAAGAAAGCCCGTGCGTAGCAATGAAGAACCAGTTCAAACAAAAATAATTAAAAAACAAACAAACAAACAAACCACAGCATATGACCCTCAACCTGATTAAGTATTTGATGTTTGATCATTTCTAAATGTACAAGATGGCAAGGAGAGAAAGTATTGTGAATAACAGCTGTAGTTTTCGAATAGACATCATCCAATGATGCTCTAAACACCACCAAGAGGTTTGAAAAAAATGGGGTCCTTTTTTTTTTCTCTTTAGGTCTTAATTAGCTTCTTGTTAAACTATAAACATTATCACTGGAGCACACATGCTGGGACATACCAAATGCAACACTTGGTTGCCAGCCTAAGAAGGTCCCCGCTGANCAAGAGGTTTGAAAAAAATGGGGTCCTTTTTTTTTTCTCTTTAGGTCTTAATTAGCTTCTTGTTAAACTATAAACATTATCACTGGAGCACACATGCTGGGACATACCAAATGCAACACTTGGTTGCCAGCCTAAGAAGGTCCCCGCTGATTAACTGTCACCAGGCTGACGCTGACGGTGCCGATTTCTAAGTGTGCTATTATGCTGGGGAAAAAAAAAACCCACCATCGCATCTTTCATTAAAAAGAAAGGTAAACAGAGCATATGAGTGGGCTTATGTGAAGTATATTACCTTGATATCAGAAACTCAAGGGTCAAGTGTTTGTAAATGTTTCCAGTAACCAATATCATTGATTCTCCTTTATATTAATAAGGAAACCCACTTAAAACTTGGCAGTGTGCATATATCTCTGGGACTAGCATTTCCAGGGAATATTCGATCCCTGCAAATTCCTAACTAAAACGCTTTTGTTGATTTTAAAAGCATGAAAATGCTGTGACTCAGTTCAAATGAATGAGTTTACTTTTAAAGAGTCCGTAAAACAGAGATCTTTCAAACAGGGCAAGGCTGCCTAACTAACAATCTCTTTTGTCCAACCGGGATTTGAGGGAGGGGTTGGGGGAAGGGGTCAACACACCACAGAAAAGCTCAAAATGACAAAGTCATTGTTCATTGAAAGAGGCTGGAATGCTTTCTACACACTTTCCCTGACATCTCTACACAATGAAATGCAAGGGTCAGTGCTACGAGACAAGTAAAGGCAGTTCCACTCTCTGCTTTTATAAAAGCAAGTGACCCAGCCTATTATTCTGAGTCTCACGCTTTGTTCTCAATATCCAGATGCAGTAGCCTGTTCTTCTGTGCTCCCCTCTCTGGAAAGCAATGCCTGAGGACACCTCATTCACTTTTTCTTTGGGGGGGGGGGTAGAGAATCAGAAGTGNAGCCTATTATTCTGAGTCTCACGCTTTGTTCTCAATATCCAGATGCAGTAGCCTGTTCTTCTGTGCTCCCCTCTCTGGAAAGCAATGCCTGAGGACACCTCATTCACTTTTTCTTTGGGGGGGGGGGTAGAGAATCAGAAGTGTGAGGAGGACAGGTTTGGCAATTCAGCTTTCTTCAATAAATTACAGCATTTAGCTGCATGCAACTTTGCATGCTCAGAGCAGTCTCCCAATTTTTTAGTCTGCATAAATTCAAGCCTTATTAATATGCATTATTCTTATTGGTCATTTCCACATATTCTGCTATTGGAGGACTTCTTGAAAGTGTGTGTGTGTTCCATCCTTTTAATGTAAGTGAGTGTGTGTGAAAGTCGCTCAGTCGTGACTGACTCTTTGTGATCCCATAGACAATACAGTCCATGGAATTCTCCAGGCCACTGGAGTGGGTAGCCTTTCCCTTCTGCAGGGGATCTTCCCAACCCAGGGATCGAACCCAGGTCTTTAATGGAAAGAGTTTGGGAACAATTGAGATTCCTTACTACATGTTACCTGAGATCTTGAAGCTTCAGAAATTCTACAGAACTATTCCCCACTGCCCCCCAACCCAATGAGCCTACATTAGGAAGTATCCATTAGGGACTTCCCTAGTAGCCCAGTGGGGCTTTCCTAGTGGCTCAGACAGAAAAGAATCTGCCTGTCACGCAAGAGACCTAGGTTCATTCCCTGGGTTAGGAAGATGACCTGCACAAGGGAAATGTCTATCCACTACTGTACTGGAGAATTCCATGGACAGAGGAACCTGAGAGGCGATACAATCTATGGGATCGCAAAGAGTTGGACACAATTGAGTGATTAACACTACCTTTCACTTTGGTGGTCTAGTGGTTAAGGTTCCTCGATTCCAATGCAGGGAGTATGGATTCGATTCCTGATCAGGGTATTAAGATCCCACAGGTTTAAGAGTGCAGCCAAAATGGTTAAAAATCCATTAAAATCTTCGGGGATTGCAAACCTAGAAACACTGTGTGTGATACACATTCACATGGTGATACACATGGGCCTGGAAACTGTGACAATTAATTTAGTGCAACATAATGCATTATTGGATTATTTTTCCTAATTAAAGAATATATATAACCCTGTATGCAAGACAGCAAAAGAGACACAGAGGTATAGAACAGTCTTTTGGACTCCGTGGGAGAGGGAGAGGGTGGGATGATTTGGGAGAATGGCATTGAANCTAATTAAAGAATATATATAACCCTGTATGCAAGACAGCAAAAGAGACACAGAGGTATAGAACAGTCTTTTGGACTCCGTGGGAGAGGGAGAGGGTGGGATGATTTGGGAGAATGGCATTGAAAAATGCATAATATCATATAAGAAACTAATCGCCAGTCCAGGCTCAATGCAGAATACAGGATGCTTGGGGCTGGTGCACTAGAAGGAACCAGAGGGATGGTACGGGGAGGGAGTTGAGTGGGGGGTTCAGGATGGGGAATACATGTACACCTGTGACAGATTCATGTTGATGTATGGCAAAACCAATACAATATTATCAAGTAATTAGCCTCCAATTAAAACAAATAAATTTAAATTTTAAAAATGTGGCATTTTAAAAAACTAGCCACTATTTATCATTTAACATGTAGTTAGATGTTACACCAATAATTTTATTGACTCCATTATGTCTACCAAACAAATTTTCTGAAATTGGTCATATTATCTCCATTTTATGGAGAAGGAAAGTACAGCTTTTTGGGACAAAGGGAGAGACCTAGTATTCAAGACTGCAAAGGCAGACTGTGGGGTTCCCTACTCCAGCACTTAAAGCTCTTGGCATCACGAAGGATTACCAGTTAACATAAAATCTGTATATGATTCAATAAACCCTCGGACCATGAAAACATCAAGTTTTTCCTAGAGATTGAAGAACTCTGCAAAAAAATCATTTTCAAGATTCTGACATCATCAGAATCATACTAAATAGACTTCGGCAACTGGGTTTTGTCATGCTGACTTCCTCTATCTTTGTAATGAACAACCAGTAACAATAATTTCACTGGACAGGTAACTGAAGAATCAAACTAGCAGTGTATAAACCTGTGACTACCCCTCTGTTAGGATATGAGGATAACACTGCCATCACCGGAGGGAATAGACTGTATTGCAGCGTAGAATCCCGATTAAGAATGGAGGGTTTTCATCAGCCACACCTGACATTATGATCTGGCTGTTCCAAAGATGAACTTGGACAAACCAGTGCCTCTTCCTGTCTTCACTACCTTGTCAAAACCCCAACATCCTACCAACATTCCAAAGCAAATTCCTGTGCTGATGACACAAGTCATCCTGTGTCCTGACCCCCGCTGGGCCTCTCCATTTTTATCTCCTCCAATGACTGATCTCCAACTTCACAATCCAACTATTTATGCTATGCAGGCGCCACCAACATACCAGGAGTGAGGTTCCCTGCACTTTGTGCCTCCCTCCATCCCTAAATAAGCCATCCCCAACTCCCCAGGCAGGGTTTCAGAAGATGCTCCCTTAACTGCTGCAATCTAAATAGTTAGCCAACGCTAGAGTAATTCAGAATCCTAATGTCTTGGTATAATTTATCAACATGTATGAGTATCAGGTCAGAGTTGCTCTGTATAAATCCCAAATCCCATTTGTAATGCATCATTCATCGAGAACGTCTAAAACAACTGTGAAACTCTCAGCACAGAATCCTTTATTTCTCCAATTCATCCCTCACACCCACACATCTGCTGTCTCATTAACATATTTTCTATTCAAGAAAAGCCTTTATTAAGACCACCCAGGATATCCAACTAGCCAAACAACTCTTGCATATGGAATTCACAACTTAACAGTTTTGATAAGTACTGTCATCTATGAAATTCTAATACCTTTCTATGATATATTAGTCTGTATTTCATTGAAGAAAGTACACTTGATTCCTAAATAAGCAAACATTCAGGCATTTGAAGGAAAAAAAACAAAGGTGTCTGCTGGTCTTAGAGAATTGTGGGCAGGTTAATCTATACAACACAGTGTTCAAGAGGCAAAGGCACAAGAAACAAAGAAATAAAACAAAGCAGGTCTTTCATATAATTACAAAATAGTAAATAAATTCTCTTTAGGGAGTGATAAGGAATAAGACAAGAAAAAGTATATAGAATAAAAAAAATGAAAATTATCAAGTATCTTGCAAGGTTTACCAAATATACCCAAGGATGAGCAGAATCATCAAAAATGAGCTTGAACACACTTGGCACATTACTTCATCCTATAAAAAGAAAACTGAATAACCCGCTTCACACCTCTTGTCATACCTACTCTCACTTGGCTTCCAGCCACACCCCCAACCCCACGATCCATAGGGGTCTCATCTGGGATCAAAGGTCACCTCCTTGAAGCTCCACCCACCTACTGACCCAAGACAAGGAACTGCCTCCAGCCCCCCACCCATCTAGTTTGCCTTTCAGGACCTCCTTCTGCAAGTGATGAATTCCTGGAGGGCTCCCTCACCTTGAGGGGCTGGAGAAGACTCATGAGGGGAGGGCTTTGTACCTCAAGGCCTCAACTCTAATCCTTGTTTGTTGAAGGGAAAGAGGAATATATCACCCAGCACAACCCCAATCCCAACCCCATAAATACTTCCATAAGCTTCTGAGGTTCAGCCTTGAAAATCATTTACTCTCTTTGGGAAAACTTGTCCTTCTTCACAGACTCAGTGGCTATGCTCAGTGACAGATATGCAGGTGCCACACTCATTCCAGGTTTCTCTCTGTTACTTCCAATTAAGCACAGGATACTTCCACCTTGAGGTCCAAAAACATCAAGGAAGATGTGAATGTGGAAATCACATTTGCTTCACACAGAAATAAAGCCTTATCCATTCTCCTAAAAAGTACTCTCTAACAGTAATGCATCAAACAGTACTGTACTTGATGACTGTCTGTCTCACCATGAAGATGGGAATTAGTTTCATTCACCTCCATGGCTCAGCTGGTAAAGAATCTGCCTGCAATGTGGGAGACCTGGGTTTGATCCCAAGGTTGGGAAGATCCCCTGGAGAAGGGAAAGACTACCCATTCCAGTATTCTGGCCTGGAGAATTCCATAGACTGTATATAGTCCATGGGGTCGCAAACAGTCAGAAACAACTGAGACTTTCACTTCACTTCGTCCACATTCCAAGCCCTGCCTGTGCCTACCACATGGAACACACTCAGTGAGTGAAGACAAAGGCTTTACTTTTTCCATTCCACATCCCTACCACATAGAAATCCAATAAAAGACTGCTGAAAACGAACCAAAATGGAAGATATGTTGTAGGAAAGAAAAATGTTGAAAGAATTGCAAATTTTCGCATCAGATATGTAACAGGAAAAAGTCATTTATGAAAAAAACTTCAATGTTTTCCATTATTATATATCTAGCTAGAAACAGAACAATACAAATATTGTTCAGTGCAAGCTGAATATAATTGCCCATCAAATGTTATAAATATACTGTATTATTGGAATGATTAACCATTATTGGAATGATTAATCACTAAGAATTATTCAATCTTAAATAAAATTAAAACTTAAAATTAAATACTATAGAAACATTGTAAATATGTATGTATGTACAATTATTAACTAAATTAATCACTGTTAAGACGATGAGTGGCTATATGTATGTTGCTTGTGATTACGTTGTGCTATTAAAAATATCAGTAATACACTAAGAATGTGAGTTTTAACGGACGGGTATTTTGTTTGTTTGCATTTATTCAAATTCAGTATATTCTGAAAGTCAAACCCTTCTTCAAAGAATTCCTTCCATGTTGAATTCTCTCACATGTGAGATATTTAGTTTTAATGAGGGAAGAACACCAAGTTCTGGCTTGATAAATGACTTGGTTTTTAAAAATAGTGTTAGTACTCAAAGCTATTATGATTTTTGAAAAAGCAAACAAACAAACGAGTTTCAACAACACCTTGATAAACCAGATTCGGGCTGCCAGCCACTGGCTAACTTATCTGATATAAGCCCACGGCAACCCTGAGGAAACCTACAGACTGTTGTCATTTTGTATAAATTATTTATTTCCTATGATACATCCAAAAACTTCCCTCACTTCTGGCCTTCCCTTCCAGAAGGCCTTGGCAGCCAAAAATTGGTTTCTGTTCATTCACTCTTGTTCCGTACCTGTGTCAACCAACTCAGGTTCCCAAATCCCACACATTACCCCCATGGTTCCTCTGGAATTCTGATAGGAATGCCAGACAGTTGTGAAGGACACTCGTTTTAAAATGAGCTGTGTCCTTCATCAGCATGGATATGGATCACTCACTAAAACTAAAAATGAAACAAAAAATAAACAAAAACCCATAAATGTTCACACAAATTTAAATTGAAGTCCAAGGAACAAAGTTAAGGAAATAGTTTCTATCTGCCCAGCAAACTGGTTCACACTTTAAATAGCATTTTCTCATCTTAGTCACTTTGTCCGTGAAATGAATGATAAAATCTGACTTCTGACTTCCTCACTGGAGAATTACCTTTCCTAACCCTTAATGAGGATTCTGTTCTCTGTTTTCTTTCCCCAATTCACCAGTAGCAGACTCAATTACACTACAACCCAATGGTCCACTTTCTGAACTATTACTTTCAAGACCAACAAAACTGTCATTGTCTTAGAGAAAAAGTGATGAAGCACACGCTCTGGATTAAAAAATTCCCATGGATAAGTGTAATTAATTAATTCTCCTGTAAGGTATTATCACATGCTTATCAGTAAGAAACAAATGTTAAACATGTCAGTGTTGGTCTGAATATTTCAAAAGTGGAAAGATATCTTAGCTTTGAATTTTGATTTGCATTCTATTTCTTGCTAAACATCCTGCCAAGTTCTTTCTGGCTCAAGCATTAGAGATGACATGTAGATCAGGAAGGACCACAAGATAAAACCAAGGTTAACTTCTTGATATGGAAATTCCCAACCCTTTCTAAACTCAGCAGATGGGTTTAAGAGGACTGGTGTTGTGTGAGCTTCGCCCAACACAGGAGGAGCTGCTAGTCACTAAGATCCTTACCCTAAGAATCTGATGAGAGGTATTAAAACCCAGCTTCTCCTAAGGTCAGCAGCAGGTTTTGCTAAGGACATTAAAATCAAAAGGCAGACAGGAAATTTTCAATCTCAGTTAAGAAGGGGGATGACAAAACTCTTTAGACAAGCTGATGGGCCAGACAAGAGACCTTGCATTTCAGATTCCCATGCACTTTAGAGGATGTCACTGGTCACCGAGATAATACTGAGGATAAGTCAAAGTGGATAAAATGTCCATTCAAAAAAATGAAACAATTCCTTCAAAAAAAAAACACAAAAAAACCTAGATCAACTTCTTAAGAAAAGTCATAGGTGAGTCAAGCTGATTGTCATTTTGACCTTCCTTTGCTTTAATTCAGGAGCCTATTTAGAAATGTAATGAGCAACCCTCTTCATTCGGCTCAGCTAGCAGAGCTAATAGGCTTCTAATTAATTTCCAGAAGATTGCTGTTATAACTAACAGGTTTTAAACATTTGGTTGATTGGGGAAAATGAATTGAATATAATGTATTTGATTTGGAAAATTAGTTTTCATTCTATGTGCTTACCATAATAGTGTTTATTTTAAGTTTACATGATTCCATTAAGAGTCCCAGATCACACCACGGAGTTCTTTTCATCAGTACAGAGTCCTACCCAACTTAAGAAAAAAAAATCAATTTACATTTTTATTTTTGTTGGCCTTTCATTGAGGTCAGGTTAACTTCATTTTTCTGGCTTTAATAAAAATCTTCTCTCGCTAATACAGCAACAGGCCCAAATACTTCAAAATGATCCCAGTGATACCTCATCAAAAGCCCACTCATCGAATGCAAATCCTCTGGAAAAAGACTTCGGCACACAAAGTACGATGAACCAGTTACTGCATTGTTTATTAAGTTTCACTTGATTCCTCCTGACAACCATTTAAACAATGAATGTTGGGAAATGTCCCTCAAAGAATCAACAACAATGGCAGGGATCAGGGCTTTTATAGTTAGCTAATACTATTTTTAAAAGGAGAAAATATTTCTTCCTGAAGGGATTATGGCAGCCTTATTAAAGACACCTGCAAACAAAACAAGTGACAACAGATCTTTATCATAATTGATAACTGAGTCATCTTGTATACAAAAACTCCTTTCTTGGACACAATAATACAGAGATTTACCATTGCTGTTAAGATTCAAGAAATCAGCTAATTGGGACTACTAGTATTTAACAATGGTGTGTTCCATCAAGATTAAGCGAGACCCTTGTCTCTCAGGTTAAAAAGAACAGTGAGACTAAAATTTCCTGCTCACACTACTGAGAATGTTGGACGCAGACAGCAGGCGGCATCTATCCCTGTTCCTCTCTAAATCATACAAATAATGTGGTGCATTATCATTATGAGGACTAACTAACCATGTGCGAAGCACACTGGGCCAATCAGCTCTGGAAACCCAACCTTAGCCTGGCTAGCAGCAGCAAAGACACAGAACCTTCCACAAAATCTTCTCAGAGTAATCAACAATCACCCTCACAACATGGGATTCTTTTGGTAAAAAATTGCTTCTGAGGATAAATTATGTAGCCAGGTAGTACTCAAACATATAAGTTTGCAAAACAGTGGGGAGGTGGGGGTGGTGTAGGGAGCAGAATCAGACATCTTTGCAGTAAAAAACTACTTCACATTGGTTGACAGGGGAAGGTTTCTCCCATAGGCTACACCTTTACAGCCAGATATTCACTGACACATTGTCTGTGACTTACAGGAATGCCTAGAATAATTTCAGACCAAGTACTCATGTTTCTGACATAGCTAACTTTACAAATTAAGTACTTTGGACTCCTTTTATAGCAATGGCTCCTGAAGAGAGCCTAAGTTTGGATTTAGAGAGCATTTGAACACTGAAATAAAACTGGGGACTTGGGAGCATCAGCACCAAGCCACAATTGCAGATCCTTACAACAACATTTCTCTCCTTCCTGGNCTCCTTTTATAGCAATGGCTCCTGAAGAGAGCCTAAGTTTGGATTTAGAGAGCATTTGAACACTGAAATAAAACTGGGGACTTGGGAGCATCAGCACCAAGCCACAATTGCAGATCCTTACAACAACATTTCTCTCCTTCCTGGCCTTAAAATGGGAGCATGTTAGCTGGCAATTAGAGAAAGTGAAAAGGGTTTAAACCCAGGAATTATTAGCAGCAGCAGCTGAGATTTTAGAAAATATACAGCTTTTGATAAATGCTGCATATTTGATAAATCCAAAATAAACACTTGACAAGGTTCCTGTAGCCTGAATAAGTGAAAAGCAGACAGGGAAAAAACAATAGGGAAAAAATCCCAATGAGCAAGCATACTGAATAAGCAGATGACAACTGAAGGACCTAACACCATTCTTTAGAACCTCCAAGTTGACTGGAGGCTGGGGAGAAGGTATTTCTGTGGGATTATAGGATTAAGAAAAAAAAAAAAAAAGACACCTTAAGATACAGCAATCAACACGTTAAAAGAAAAGCTGACTACAGAAACAAAATAAGACATTTTCTGAGATGACTTTGATGCCATACTCAAATTATTGGCTTAAAGGTACTTGCTTTTAAAGGCTTTGTATCTTCCATAACTGCTCTCTATTGTCCTTGTTAAAGTATTATTTTCACCTTATTATTACTAATCTTTTCTTTGTAAGCAACCACACCTGGCTTTATTTAAAAAAAAAAAAAAAGGTGCAGTAAATATTTGTCTTTTGTGGTAACACAATGCATAATTTAGTTAATCTAGGCTATCTTTCCGTGAGAGGTGATTATTTCTATATTATGAAATGCACACACAGTAAAGGGAATCCACGCCAGACACCTGAAGGCAGAGGGAGAACCACTTACCCTGCATGTCGCTGCTTCAGACCAACCTTGACGTGACTGTGTAGCCACTCCTGCCCCAGGTGTTCCTCATGTTAACTTACTTAGTCTCCCAGTCACAGCCTCACCTTTCTCTCACAAACATGGCATTTATTTAAGATAACACATCACCAGGCTCAGCCCTTGAGAAAACGCCTTGAGAAAAAGGTCCTCTGCTCTACCCTGGGAGAACTCTAACAGGACTATTAAACATTACCTGGATGAAATCAAGAAATGTCAGCGGCAGCAAGTCATCCATATGCCCAATGTCTTTGGAAAAACGATTTAAAATTCTTCCTGCAAGAACAGGACACAAGAAATTATTTATTTCCCCAGGTAAGCCCTTTAAGAGAAACAATTCATGGACAAATCATAATAGCATTTTAAATGCATATATATTTAATAGATTAGGGATTCACATGAAATAAGGCAGTGCCAGTGATGAAGAAAAAAAAATGATATTACCAAAAGAGAATATTAGGAAGAGTTGGAGGATTGTAGAAAATTCCCTCCATTTCTGTTCATACTATTTAAGGATTCAAGTACTAACTTGGTAAATTACAAAATACATAAACTAATAATCCTAATTGTTACATTAACTATGCTACCAGAATTAATAATGCTAAATGATACTCTTTTTTTAAAAACAGTAATTACAACCTGTCGTCAACTTTTTAGCATCCAAGATGGTACAAAAGCACCTTACATTTTGGGAAATTTGGGGTTCTTTAAAAATTTCAAACTGAGCATTTACTATAGGGGTGATAACGCTGTTGCTTTCAGAGGTATACCAGATGTGCCAAACACACAGCTCACGCTTCAGGATCCAAGAAAACCAGAGGGGTGGAGGCAGAAAACAGAAATATTACTTGGTGACTAATGATCACTTCTTATCATTGCTTCTATTTCCCCTTTCAGAATCCACCCAAACAGGATATCCTAAAGGCTTCAGGATCAAAAGAGGAGAACTAATTTCTGGTCTTTTTAATGATTACAGTCAAAGAAATTAAAGTAATACACAGAGGTGTGCATGCACACACATACTTGCACACTCACACACAATGCATAGAGAGAGGTATGCATGTGCGCACGCACGCACACACACACGAGAAGTGTGTTTCTTTATGCCCTTGAATTTATTTTGTAATAAAGACTCCAGGAAGCCAGCCTGTAGGTAAGATGAGGGACCTCTACCTACACTTCCTGACCTCAGTCACAGGCGACTTTCTCCCGAGGCCCTTCACACCAGCCACAGCTGGGTGGTGAATGAGCCGGGGCCGGGTTTCCACTGCCGGGATGAGCCTGCTCCGCTGTCCTCTTCAAGGAGCCTGGCTAACCGGAAGTGCAGGTGTGACCACACCAGGAGCTGGAAGCTACTGCACTTGGCCAGGCCAGACCTTCACAGGCTGGGCCTCAACTTTCCTATCTCACCCTTAGAAAATACAGACCCAGAAACTGTCTTTTCGTGATACCTTTGTAGGCCCCAGTAACAATTTGCCTGCTTTAGAAGGCGAGTCCCAGGATTAAATGGGCTCGTGTTGGTGAAAGAATTAAGTCACAACGCAGGGTGAGTTAACAGGTGCCCAGCTACCAAGGTGAGACATCATGTCACCTGGCAAAGCCCAACGGGTGCTGTAGGAGGGACCACTTGGTAAAATGCAGACTCTGATAAAAGAGTGCTGGGGGAGCTAGAGGGTCTGTACTTCCTCCAAGCAGCCCTTCCTGCTCTTTCCCAGGCTACACTTCGAAGGGCTCCTATCAGTTCTGCTTTAGGACCATTAACATCAGATGGGCAATTTTCCCACACATTCTTACCTGTTTTGTGGCCCACCTAGTCATTTCTAAACTTCTCAAAGTAGCAATGCCAAACTCAGGAATATACACATCAAAAAAAAAGTTAAAGATATAGCTTAAATTTTATAACTTCATCGGAAAAACACAACTTTTTAATGTAGGCAGAATCTGGAAACGAGAATTTGCTATTTGGATTTAAAAACTTGACCCAGCTTTTTTGTTTGGTGTCTGTGGGGGCACTTCGTCGTCTAATGCTGTGCAGGCTCGTGGGATACACAGGAGGGGACACAGCAGTTAGAGGGACGTGGGACAGTGGGAGCAAGCAGAGGACAGGCAGCGATGACGGAGTCACAGCTACAGCGCGTAACACCGGAGCGGGTGAAGCGCAGGGTTAGGCTAACGACTTTTCAAGAGGAAACACAGCCTGAGCGCTTGGGAGGAGGGCGGGGGATGGACTGATGGAGAGTGGAGTTTGTCCAGGTGGGAGGAATGACATGTGTGCAGACTGAGGGGTGAGAAAGGGCAAATATTTGCCTCTTTGATGGAAAGGGCACGCCCTTAGGAGTGCTAAGATAGGAGAGAGCTGAGTGTGAACAGGAGTGGAGGATGAGTCCAGTGTTAGGGGGCCTCTGCTGAAAAATTCCCTTCAGTCAAAAAGAGGCCCAACTTCTCTTTTCAAAGCCATGGTTGTGAGAAGGACGTCCTGCGGAGAAGGTTGGGTGCAGAGAGGATGGAGGACCAATTTACACGAGTGACTCAGGCGAGTGACAGTCTGAGCGCTCCCAGGAGGCAGCTGAGGACCAATTCTGTCTCGGCCACTGTTCTCACAGACAAACCCTGCACAGACTCATCAGCGTGCCTGTGGTACACACCAGAGCTTGGGTGGCATTTTTCCCTTGAGGTCGTGTCTGTGGTCATCCCTGCTTGGTTTCTAGAACACCAGCACCACTGCATGAGCACCGAAAAGTATCAGAAACCACGGATGAATCATCTCATCAGAACTCTTGAGAGTGATGTTGTCCCCATTTTACAGAAGAGGCAGTTTAGGCTTAGAGGCAGAAGGAAATTAACTCACTGATATTCAGTTATAAAACAGGTCAAGACTTGCATCCAGGGTTACAGAGACTGAGAAGATTCGTGTCATCACATCTACGACATAGAGCTATTTTAGCAGACACATCTAAAAACTCTATTAAGTATCTACTAATAAGAATGGCTGATTCATGATGATATATAATGGAAAGGAACACAACATTGTAAAGCAATTATCCTCCAGTTAAAAATAAATAAATTGGAAAAAAAAAAAAGAATGAGTCAATAAAATTACAGGCAGGGCTGGTGTTAAGCTAGTATGAATGGTGAAAGCCAAACTGGCCTCTGACAGCCCAGCCCCTTCTGACTGGCTAACACATGCTCCACTGGCTGCTGAATGCTTTGAACATTAAAACAGACAAGGTACTTGGAATTCTCTCCTGGCTAACCATAATTAATGGTTAATATTTCCACTTCTAAATTAAATTGCACAGTTACTGAAGATTCAATGAATGGATTAAGAAGTGAATAAACGCGTGAAAGAATGAAGGAACCAGACAGTCTAAGAAAAGCATAACTGATTAAGAAACTTCAGGGCTTGAGAACAATCTCCAAGCCTCATGCTATCCTGTGACACAGGACAAGTCCCATCACCTAATGTTAACTATGGCAGGGCACTGACCTTGAAGGAGTGGATACACCTCACACATTGCCCCAGGAACCACCTGGTGCAGTCGCCCTGGATGTTCTTCTACAATGAGTAGACGTAAAATGCTTTTTATATTACTTAAGCAATCACTGCAGATGGTGACTGAAGCCATGACATTAAAATACGCTTACTCCTTGAAAGAAAAGTTATGACCAACCTAGACGCATATTGAAAAGCAGAGACATTACTTTGCCGACTAAGGTCCCTCTAGGCAAGGCTATGGTTTTTCCTGTGGTCATATATGAATGTGAGAGTTGGACTGTGAAGAAGACTGAGAAGAAGTATTGATGCGTTTGAACTGTGGTGTTGGAGAAGACTCTTGAGAGTCCCTTGGACTGCAAGGAGATCCAACCAGTCCATTCTGAAGGAGATCAGCCCTGGGATTTCTTTGGAAGGAATGGTGCTAAAGCTGAAACTCCAGTACTTTGGCCACCTCATGCGAAGAGTTGACTCATTGGAAAAGACTCTGATGCTGGGAGGGATTGGGGGCAGGAGGAGAAGGGGACAACCGAGGATGAGATGGCTGGATGGCATCACTGACTCGATGGACGTGAGTCTGAGTGAACTCTGGGAGTTGGTGATGGACAGGGAGGCCTGGCATGCTGTGATTCATGGGGTCGCAAAGGGTCGGACACCACTGAGCGACTGAACTGAACTGAACTGAGGACGGTAGGGAGGAAAGAGGTCAGGAAGCTAGATCAGGCTAGTTCCTTTACCCCTGGATCCTGTGCACATGTCAGGTGAGAAGTCTGGCTCATGGCTCACAGAAGGTTAGGACCAGACAGACTAGACTAGTGCACAGCAACAGGCAGTAAAGAGAGGATGGCTCCAAAACACTGTGAGACTGATAAAAACAATGGAGCATACCCACTGGAAAATGCCTACAGCTTTCATGATTTCCGGGGATTCTTAAACCATTAACTGGGCTTCCCTGGTGCCTGCAATGCAGGAGACCCGGGTTTGATCCCTGGGTCGGGAAGTTCCCCTTGGGAGGAAATGACAACCCACTCTAGTATTCTTGCCTGGAAAAACCAACAGATAGAGGAGCCTGGCAGGCAATAATCCATGTGGTTGCAGAGTCGGACACGACTGAGCAACTTTCACAAACATACATACATACATACACCATGAACCACTGGAAGTGGGGTGGCCAAAGCAGGGTGTAGGCAATTCAGAAATGTCAGTTCTGAGGGGACAGGACATCATGCATCACAGGACTCCTCCAATCACAGAAACACACCACTTTGTCTCCAAGGTCTTTTTTCCCAGCACACTGCACCCTGACCATGTTTCAGGACAAAATGCACAGTTTTCATCTCATACTTCCCGGAGAATGAGAACTGGGGAGTTAAAACACGGAGCAGTCTCACCTGGGAAACGTGCACCCACAGAAACAAAGGTTAAAAGATCTGTTAATAAAGTCATCTAAGTAGGGACATCCCACTTCTTCAAAGGCAAGTATCAGGAAGTTGCCATCCAGAATGCGAAATCAACCCTTCCCTCTCCAATGTGCGTACAAGAACTTGTAGTGCTCAGAAATGGAACAGCAAAACATTTGGTGTAAGAACATGACTAAACTTGAAGACAATGTTTCCTCCCACAGCCCGCCGCATGTAAAGTGACTGAAGGTGAGCTGGAGTGGGATCCACCAACACCCAAATCTGATCTCAGTCTATCTCCAGCGCATCATTTTAATTTCTGGGAGCCCCCAACAGTTGTTACACAAGTGCAGTTGGGTTGTATTAAGTGTGAGAGCATGGGCCTTTGTTGGAGAAGAAAATGAAACACACAAATGGAGAAGACTGTTAAAAACAAGGGGATTAAAAAATTATACAAATAAACTTATTTATAAAAACAGAAGTAGACCCACAGACCTTATGGTATATAGAGGGAAGGGGGAAAGGGATAGACGAGGAGTTCGGGATTAACAGATACATACTATATAGAAAATAAACAACAAGGGACTACTGTATATCAGAGGGAGCTAAATTCTATATCCTGTAATAACCTGTAATGGAAAAGAATCTGGAAAACTATGGATATACGTATATATGAATAACTGAATCGCTTTGCTATACATCTAAAACTAATACAACATTGTACATCAATTGCACTTCAATTTCCTTTTTAAAAAAGAGGGGGAAGGGAAAAATCATTTTCACTACTGTATTCCTTAGATAAGAGCTATAAGACATGGAAACACTGCTCAAAGAGTTATAATTCTACACAGTGTACTGTGGGTTATAAAAAGCTTTTGGATGGGAATTCTCTGGTGGTCTACTGGTTAGAACTCTAGGCTTTCACAGCCAAGGGCACAGGTTCAATCCTTACTCAGGGAACTAAGATCCTGCGAGTCGTGTAGGGGCCAAAAAAGAAAAGGGGGTGGTGGGAGGGAGCATAGGAGACACATTCCCTCTTGGTCAAACATTCCTCACATTATATTGTGAGCTATTCAAATATACCACAAACCCTTCTTCCAATCCAGCTGCCACACTCTTTACACGTATGATCTGGTTTCTAAAACCAGCATCTTTCTTTCCCTCCATCGTCATTCATCTGTGGCAGCTAATCCCTGTAATGACTTAAAAAAAAAAAAAAAAAAAAAATCACCCTAGGTGCTGGTTTCCGGGATATAACTATTTTTTACTACCTCTCTTCATTCCTGTGACCTCACTTTCACCTGCTCCCCTTATATCTGGAACTCTATTCCCCAGAATGGTCATTTCCCACTGGTTCCGCTATCATCTATTCTCTAAGGACAGTGACACCTGAGCCAGAGTCAGCCCCTAGTGTCTCTTCATCAGGCTTTCCTGGTAGCTCAGGTGGTAAAGAATCTGCTTGCTACCAGGGATACCTGGGTTCAATCCCTGGAGGAGAGCATGGCATCCCATTCCAGTATTGTAGCCTGGAGAACCCCCATGGACCGAAGGAGTCTGGAAGGCTGCAGTCCATGGGCTAGCAAAGAGTCCTTTCATTGTTGGTGTGTCCAGCAGGTGGGATCTCTCCCCTTGGACATCTCAGGTGCACGTACACAGTAACACATTATGCAGCAAGGAGGCTGGTATATTTGCATAAAATATGCAAATGAATATGGGGATTCTTAAATCATGAACTTCTTAATGAATACCTTAAAGAAGAACTTCAACATAAAAGAAAACCTTTACATGCTATATTTTGATTCCTAAAACTTTTGCACAATAAAAGAGAAACTGAAATCCCAATCCATATTGCATTTTGATACTTTGAGACAGTCTCTCAGCTTTGAGCAACCAGAGCTTGGCCCGTCAGCACTGAAACAGGTACACAGCAAGGATACAGCAGACTTCCCAGCGCCAGGAAAGTTTATACATCAAATAACTTAATCAGAACACAAACTGTTCTTAGATTTCTGGGGAGGTAATTAAATACCAATTCAATGCCAATTAATCACAGTCAAATAAGAGTCTGTCAGAGAAGAACTCTATACACATGCAGGCTATTTAATGGTCAAATACTTGGCAGGATCTTAGTTAAACAATGATTCATTAAGCCTCCTCTGCCACACAATGGCGAGGCTGAACTCCAAGTAAAAGAATCGAAACTCTTTTGTTCTCCCATAAAAAGACATCAAATGCCTGTGCATGATATGCTTTCCTTCCTCACTTAGCAGGCAGCTCAATTTGCATGCTTCCGGATATGCCGGGCTGCTCCTGGGCAGCAGGGCATCTGTGAGTCTTCCTTGGGTTCTGTGGTCAGTACCAAGGCGAGGCAACTCCCTTCTTCCCAGTGGAAAAGAGCTGGACAGCTGACCAAGTTCTGAAGATGTCTGTTACGCTAAGCAAGGAAAGGACTAAGAGACCCTACTTTCCAGCAAGCAAAAGCAAGCTATGATCTTTTTTTCCCTTGGTATCATACTGCCCACCATGAAAACAAACAAACAAACAAAAACCTTGGATACACATAACTGTCCAGGAAAAATATTTACAGTTTTCTGCACCTACTGTATCAATTTGCTTCCTTTAAATTACTTGTCCCTTCAGAACACAACCACTCATTAAACTCAGAGAGCCATTTTAAGTTTGACTTTTCCCTGGGTTTCTTAGGTGGACTCTTATTACCTTTCTGCAAGTTCCTTCTCATGGAGAAAATATCAAAGAAATGGGTATTGCTCCATATTTGCTGGGGGTTTTGCCAACACTAGCACTATAAGCATTTCATAGTTTCAGTAACGCTGCTATTTATTAAATGCATAATTTCTGCCCTTCAAAATTAATTGAAAGTTGGGTGAAAAGGGTTTTATAATGCTGTAAAATTCTACTTGCCTCCTTAGAGAGGGGTTCTTAGGGGAGCTTTATTAAATATTTTATCATGCTTTAAAAATAAGTGGGACTTCCCTGGTGGTCCAGTGGTTAAGCATCTGCCTGTCAATGCAGGGGACATGGGTTCAATCCCAGGTCCGGCAAGAACCCACATGCTATGCAACAACAAAGCCCATGCTCTGCAATTACTGAGGCTGTGTACCCTTAGATCATGCTCCACAAGAGAAGACACCTCAATGACAAGCCTGCGTATCGCAACGAGAGAAAGCCCATGCGCAGCAACAAAAACCCAAAAATAATTAAAAAATTTTTTGAACTGAATGAATAAAATTAATGATTTTTATTTAATAACAAAATATGTACTAGATAGTATTCTTAGAAGGGGAAATAAAGTCTCATAAAACTATTATGAAAGATTACACACACACACACACATTATCTGAACCTCCAGACTGAATTTATAACTGACCAAAGATAAATATACATGACACTGTTTTTCATAAGAAACTTAATAAATTTCATGTAAAATTTATTAGCAGAATGTATTCTAATTCTGCTCATAAATTGAGATGTACTTTTACTTGGTCTCATTGCATATAAAATATCAAATTCACTTGGACACCATTACAATGAATGAAGGATATACTGCATGCTTATTATTTCAAAAAATACATAACTGAGTCCACAACTGCAAAGTTGTAACACATTAGCAAAAAAAAAGTGATTAAAGCATTAAAATTTTGACTTATAATTAAATTATTAAATCTATTTTCGTGATACCTCAGACATAAAACCCACATTTTTATTTACGTTGCTTTAACAGGACACAGCAGTAACAGCCCTTCATGTGTTTATTTCTCACGTAAACTATGACAGATAATGATTTTGTAACAAGGTGTGAGGGGGGGAAGGTCACATGTCTGCATATAAACATACCATACCATAGGAAAACAAATTTTCCTGCAAATATAAGCAATTTTACAGTCTATCAAAGTGGTGCCAAAAAAGTAGATTTATTCGTATTAAAGTGCTGACAGGAGAGAAACGTTCCAGCACTAAATAAAGTACATTGTAACCAAATCATCAAATCAATAAAGTCATTAAAAATATGCTACATTCCTCAAGGAAACGGTGAGTTGAAGGTTAAAAAATATTTGGTCGCCATGGAGAATGTCCCTCCAACACAGCTGACAGTTACTGATCTGGACCCTGTCTTCCCCCCACCCCGTGCCGAGAATAAAAGTCTGCAGGCTTCTTATCTTTCTTCATGTGTATTTAGCCATGTAACCTGCCAGGCAGCATTTTCAGCTTCATATCGGCATCCTATAAATACAAATAAGAAACTGCTATTTTTCTTATTATTATTCTGTGCCCCAAACTGATGAAATATTACCATGTTTGTAGACTCTTGCAAACAGACACACTATCATAGGGCAGAAATGTGCTGAGATTATAATATCTATTCATCTAAACTGTCAACATATAACAACATTCCGGTGGGGTGCTTGCCACCTAAATTAATTTACTACTTAAACAGACTTCTTACACCATGTCTGTCAAGAGGGGTTTTTAACAAAACTGGTAAAAGTGTTAGTCGCTCAATCATGTCCCACTCATCTGTGACCCTGTGGACTATAGCCCACCAGGCTCTTCTGTTTGTGGGATTGTCCAGACAAGAATACTAGAGTGCACAGCCATTCCCTTCTCCAGAGGATCTTTCCAGCCTAGGGGTTGGACCTTGCACTGCAGGCAGTTCTTTACCTTCTGTGCCACGAGGGAAGCCCCCACAAAACTGTAAGTATATCTAAACACGGTTTGCATTTTATCTAATTTCCAAGTGTTGGATTAAAAGGAGGAGACTAGCAACAAAGAAACCTGCACGCCATCCACCAGGGCACCCTCTTTTCAGGGGCCTGTTGTCCAACTGTTTTGTGAGGTGGGACGCAGGCTTGCTGCCACAGAGGAATGATATCCCAATCCACCTCCTACAATTTACTCAAGAAAGTCAGTCAGTCAGTTCAGTCGCTCAGTCATGTCCAACTCTTTGCAACCCCATGGACTACAGCACGCCAGGCCTCCCTGTTCATCACCAACTCCCAGAGTNTGCCAGCAAATTTGGAAAACTCAGCACTGGCCACAGGACTGGAAAAGGTCAGTTTTTATTCCAGTCCCAAAGAAAGGCAATGCCAAAGAATATTAAAACTACCATACAATTGCACTCATCTCACAAGCTAGCAGAGTAATACTCAGAATTTTCCAAGCTAGGCTTTAACAGTATGTGAACAGAGAACTTCCAGATGTTCAAGCTGGATTTAGAAAAGGCAAAGGAACAAGAGATCAAATTGCCAACCAGAAAAACATCTACTTTTGATTTATTGACTACACCAAAGCTTTTGACTGTGTGGATCAAACTGTGGAAAATGTTTAAAGAGATGGGAATACCAGACCACCTGACCTACCTCCTGAGAAATCTGTATGCAGGTCAAGAAGCAACAGTTAGAACTGGACATGGGACAACAGATGTGTTCCAAACCAGGAAAGGAGTACATCAAAGCTGTATATTGTCATCGTACTTATTTAACTTATATGCAGAGTACATTATGCGAAATGCTGGACTGGACCAAGCACGAGCTGGAATCAAGATTGCCAGGAGAAATATCAGTAACCTCAGATATGCAGATGACACCACCCTTATGGCAGAAAGTGAAGAAGAACTAAAGAGCCTCGTGATGAAAGTGAAAGAGGAGAGTGAAAAAGTTGGCTTAAAACTCAACATNAGCTGGAATCAAGATTGCTGGGAGAAATATCAATAACCTCAGATATGAAGATGACACCACCCTTATGGCAGAAAGTGAAGAGGAATTAAAAAACCTCTTGATGAAAGAGGAGAGTGAAAAAGTTGGCTTAAAGCTCAACATTCAGAAAACACCACAATAAATCCAAAGTGGACCTAAATGGAAGATGACAGTGAGTGTTTACATTCCCTGTCCTTCCAGGGCATGTTTCTCCGGGAATTAAAAGGTAGATATATCCTGGGACTGTAAGGAGATCAAACCAGCCAATCCTAAGAAATCAATCCTGAATATTCACTGGAAGGACTATCACTGAAGCTCTAATACTCTGGCCACCTGATGTGAAGAGACAACTCTCTGGAAAAGATTCTGATGCTGGGAAAGACTGAAGGCAAAAGGAGAAGGGGGCAGCAGAGGATGAGATGGTTAATAGCATCACTGACCAAATGAACATGAATTTGAGCAAACTCTGGGAGATGGCAGAGGACAGAGGAGCCTGGCGTGCTATAGGCCACAGTGTAGCAAAGAGTCAGAGGTGATTTATAAACTGAATAATAAGAATAACAAAAGATGCATCATTAGATCAAGGGAGGCAAGGATGTGCGAGCCTGGAGTTTAAAGAAGAAAAAAAATCCCATAGAATATGCCACAAGCGAGCATCTAAGAACATGTATAAAAGGAAGGATAACTGGGGATCCATTTAAATGATGGAAAGAAGCCTTGAAGCTTGGTGGGCAGGAATAAAGGACCCTCGAAAAAAATGTTTCAGGGGAGTTAAAGGAAGGGACCAAAAAGGAAGCTGCAAATGCGGAAGAGAACGCCATGCAGGGAAGACTCCTGGAATGTGGGGCCTCTCCTTCAGAATACAGAATACTCTGGATACAGAATACTCTGGATACCACACATATACAGAACTGTCAATATCTTTACCCTATGCAAAAACTGAAAACCTCTGCACCAGCCTCAGGAGAACTTGGCAGACATGAGGACTTAGCAGACATCATTCTAAACATGAGGCCATTTTAACAGGTTTCTATTTTGCTCACATGACATTTAATATAGACCCTTAGACAAAGTTAAAGGGAACACTTGTCAGAACCAAGGAAAATCAAATGAGGAGCATGGGAATAGAATTCCACAAACTCAACACAAAAGTTTCTCCCCTGAACTCTTATCATTCAGGATAAGATAAACTTCTAATAATACCCATAACTCTTGATGGAAAAATCAAGATGTTGTCAGCATTCAATTAGAAAGAGAAAATATTTTGACAGTTATTTTTAATTTAGCTTTTTGGTCATTAGGAATAAAACTACCCATAGCTACGGCATGCAATTGTGGAGATCTAATAGTAAACAGCAATCTGAAGCCATTACTGGTCTCACACACATAAAATATAAAAATTCTGTTGAAAAACAAAACCACTAGTTCCCATGGGTGAAAGAACACTAAGTATAAAAGCATCTGTAGCTAAATTTCAACCTGGGCTTTAAAATACATTTAGCAAAACTGAAACAAAGGATTTTATAAACTGTTGGTAAATTGTGACTTTTCAGACAAAATTCAATGTGAAACTCATTGTTATTGTTAAGGCTTCTCTGGTGGTGAAGAATCCGCCTGCCAATATAGGAGATGCAGGTTCAATCCCTGCGTTGGGAAGATTCCCTGGAGAAGGAAATGGCAACCTGCTCCAGTATTCTTGCTTGGAGAACCATAGGAGCCTGTTGGGCTATGGTACTTGGGGTTTCAAAGAGTTGGACATGACTGAAGTGACTAAACAACAAGGCTTTTATTATCAGAAAAGGTCTCAAATTGAAAACAGACCAAAAGGGCTGGGTAACGGGATTGAGCAGACAGCCAGTTACTGAGGGCTTACTCAGGATGAACTGGCAGTGTGGGGAACCTAAGCCAAGTTATATTCTTGAAGTCACTGTTGACAAGGCTGGATCTCTAAGAGGAGATCTAGCCCCTAAGTGAAAATGTTCCTCTCCCGACAGGCCAACCTGGAGAAGATGTGGAATTCCACACAATTTATGCTAAGCTTACTACGTTTGAAGGCAATTCCTTTCACCTCTCTCACCTAAGGGAGGTGTACATACTGGAGAGAAAAAGGGCAGAGTCAAACACCTGAAATGGTAAGGAGGCACACGGAGTGCCCAAGAGCAAGAAGCGTGAGGCCCAACCTGCCAGCACCTTATCTGCTTGGCAAGTCGCATGCTGCTATTGGCAGAAGCTTCCCGGGTTAGTGAGGAAAGCACCACAGATTTCTAGAAGGGTAAAACCCAGAGTTTGATTTTAAGGTCAAGTTTATAGCTTACCTGGTTTGCTCTGTAGCGATTGCTGCATCTTCAGAGTAGGTATAATAAAAGGTACAAGAGGTTTCTTTTCAAGGCTGTCGCGTCACAGGACTGCCTGCCTCATCCTCCCACTTCTCTTTCCGCCTCAACCACCCCCGGAAGAGATCAATGTGAGGAGACCTAAGCAAGAAAATATCTACTGATCGATAACCCCATAAGCTAAATCCATCTTTTAAAACATTCAGAAAAGAACTTCAAAGGAGGCCTTCAGTGTCTGAGACTCTGTAACTCAGAACACAAGAAAGGTTCCACGACTCCTGCCTCTGCATTTTCCCTGTCCTGCGTTCAGTCTCTTCAGTCGTGCCCGACTCTTTGCGACCCCATGGACTGTAGCCCACCAGGCTCCTCTCTCCGTGGGATTTTCCAGGCAAGGATACCAGAGGGGGTCGGGGATCTTCCCGACCCAGGGAATGAATCCACGTCTCACGTCTCCTGCACTGGCAGGTGGGTTCTTTACCACTAACACCACCTGGGAAGCTCGGCTGCTTCCCTATCCGGTGGCACCCCCTCTCTCAGAGGTATTAGTCACAAAGGCAGTATGGTTACTACAAAACTCCTGTTGTTTCCCACTGAGATGGTAGATATGATGTGTTTTAAAATTAATACAGAAAATGAAACCCATACTTTTACAGGAGGGTGGAGAAACCGTTATTCCTTATGTTTTAAAGGAAGAAATTACAGAAAGACTAATGATAAAATGTGAAAATAGAAGACGCAGGAGGTGTCCTAATGGGCGGCGGAAGGCTGTGCGCTGCAGGGAGGCTTCAAGCAAAGGCCCCTCACTGAGTAGAGAGGAAGAACCCCGCCCTGGATGGATTCTTCACCAGGTGCTTGGTCCCCATCCAGAACATTCCTCAAGATGTGACCTGGACGGTAAGAGCTCTTCTGTGGCTCCTTTCACAGAAACCTTCTCAGAACAGGCCTAAAGTGCTACAAAGAGTTCCTAAGACCCAGGTCTTTGATCTTTGTGGCTTTGCCATGTATGTTTTTAAAATTTCTGGAATGCACCCAGGGAGGCAAATGGCTTGACAGCAAACACTATAAATATCGAAATAAATAAATACATACAAACATCTGGAACCCTGATTAACCACCAAAGTTTCTTTTTTTTTTTTTTTTTCGGGGACGAGGGGTGTGGGTAGCAGAGAAGAAACCCCCACTGAACAGCGTTTTTATTTTATGCAAAAAATGTCCTATTCTTTCCGTACGATAAACCCCCCTCTGACATGACAAAAGTTTCAGAAAGCTGAAGTCTATATGTCATGGGGAAAGGAGAGTTTCTGATGTTCTATAGCTACAAAAGAAGGAACTTCAGTACTAGCCCAGAAAAAAGATGGGACCAAAATTTGCTTTTTTAATAACTCGTCATGGAAGGGCATAAATTAACAGTCATTAACTAGAACTACAAAAATAAATCCAGGCAATACGGTAATCTCACTTGAGTTTGAAATGACGTTTGCACAGATTTTACAAATTACTCATTATACAATAATTGTCTGTTAAAAGGATGCTAAAATAAATCAGTTTTTTTTCCTCTTTATGAGGCCCTCTGAACAATAATAAACAGTGAGAATATAGAATTTGCTATGGTTATGCCTGATAAAATTAAAAACAAAGAATCAAATGACCACAAACCATGCGGTCAAGTGTGAATTAGGAGTAAGAGAGTTGGGAATGTTTTTTAAAAAAAGAAGTTTGTGTGTATAAGCGTGCGTGCTCAGTCATGTTTGACGCTTTGTGACCCATGGACTTTAGCCGGCCAGGGTCCTCTGTCCATTGANTGTGAATTAGGAGTAAGAGAGTTGGGAATGTTTTTTAAAAAAAGAAGTTTGTGTGTATAAGCGTGCGTGCTCAGTCATGTTTGACGCTTTGTGACCCATGGACTTTAGCCGGCCAGGGTCCTCTGTCCATTGAATATTCAGGCAACACCACAGTGGGTTGTCATTTCCTCCTCCAGATTTTTCCAACCCAGGGATCAAACCCAGGTCTCCTGTGCTGGCAGGTGGATTTTTTGCCACTGAACTCCCAGGGAAGCACCATTAAAAAAATGAGAATGCCCCCAAATTCCCAATCTACCCCACTGCAAGGTTCCACAATGTGACAGACCTTTGGAAAGCCAGAAGGGTGTATGATCAGTCCTCTCACCAAGCAGATGCTACCGGATCTCAGGACAGACTTGAAAGCCTTCCCATCCTGGCCTGGTTCTGCTCCCTCAATCCTGCACACAGTGATGGCACTCTTCCCTCCCTGGTTTCCAGGTAAAATGTCCTGGGTAACCCCGACTCATTCTCTGCACCATCCTGTCATCCAACAGCAGCCTCTCCTCAAATCTGCTCAGGTCTCCTGGCACATGCTGAGTGTCTTTGGCCCTACAGAGCCAATCACAGCTTCTTCCACAATTACTAATGTATCCAGCAGAAAACATACAAGTTTGGAAGACACCATGCATGATTTGAGAAATACGTATGGAGCCCTTATCACAACAGATGGATTAAAAACAAAAGATGCATAGTGCTTATAGATTGGCACTAAAGAAGACATATTATGTGAATCTTGTTATGAAAACTGAGGGCAATGTTGAGCCAGGTTGATACTGACCACCCAAAGGATTGATGAAAGAGGATGTGAAAGGTGAGTATGGGGACACAGGGACAGTCATTGGTCAAATTCAAAAGAAGAGGACTGCTGCACCTTTGCGTTGCAGCTGCAACACAGACAGAAACTTGTCCCTGTGACAAAAACATAATGGCTAGGCAGAGAGATACCTCCAGCTCCAGGAATTCCGCCCCCTGCCTCCCTAGCCGCTCCCTCTCCCAACACTGCCTGAACCACAAAACTAGTCTAAGAACTGCCAGGGCACCTCAGTTGCTCACGCTAAATGAGGCCATGTGCTCCCAGAGGCAAGTCACGTGTATATGGTGCCTGTCTGCCTCGAGCTCAAGGAGAGTAGGATCTATGGAAATTGTGTGAACTCAACAAAGAAAAGAGGACTTCATCATGTCTGTCATTTTAACTTCCTTCCTAGCAGCTTCAAGATATTTAAAGTCCCAAGGTTGCATTCAGTTGTGATTCCCCACTTAGATTGTAGCCAACTTCTCATCTCGGCAAAGGCAAAGATTTTAGTGCCAAGCCTCTGAGTGGTTAATCACATCTATACAAACATGTGCTTCCGCAATTGGCACAGCATCCCCTGGCGTGAAGCTGCCCAGACGGAAAACTCTGTCAACTCCATGCTGACATCCTCGCCTCTAGCGCTCATTCCGATCTGCTCTACAATCCACCAGCAAAGCTGAATTCTCTGTTGCCTCAATTATCCCCACTCCCCCTCTTTCCTGATGCCACTCAGAATGGTTCTGCTACCTCAGTCTGCTTCGGGCTCTCCTTTCAAAGTCTCTCCTCGCGGTGAAGTCAGCCACTAAAAAACTGAGACATCAAAACCAGCCCAGTGCCCTCTCACCAGCTCGGGGCACTCTGCCCAGCCCTCAGGATGGATACACCCTAAGGCTCTGCCTTTCCTCCATTCTCTCATCTCCTTCAGAAGGAAGGGCAGCCTACAGATCTTCTACAGCCTCAAAGGAGAGGCAACAAAGCTAGTCTAAGGACAGGCTACAGATGGGCAAAGAATTTGCAGGCATAGTTAAAGCCTGATGAGAAACTGAACCTTTTCTCGCTGTACAACTGAACAACATGAACAGCAAACCCTCTCGGTAATCCGGCTACCAAAGACTGCCACCGAGTACTGTCCACTAAAGTCGGTATACATTTATTCATGCTAGCGTTCAGTCACTAAGTGGTGTCCGATTCTATGAGCCCATGGACTGCAGCCCGCTAGGCTCCTCTGCCCGTAGGATTTCCCAGGCAAAAATAATGATATGGGTTGCCATTCCCTCCCAAACAGGGATCAAAACCACACCTCTTGGGTCAAATATATCCTTTTATTACCACTGAGCCACCTGGGAAGACCATACATTTCTTAAGGGACAGTCCATTGAACAAACGTCTCTCGTGCATTCCTTCAACAGAAAACTCTAGAAACTAAGGAGAAATTTCTATGTGAGGGGGAAAAGTTTTAAAATCTACAAAGGCATCATTCTGTTGAACTTAAAAAAAAAAATCTCTATTAGGAAAATCTGCAAAAGTATCAGTCTGTCATTTCTAGTAAAACCCAACTGATACATCGGCTGGAATACTCTTGGCTCGGTATTTATGGATTTCCACGGCTAAACCATACTAGTCCTTCTTTTCCATCAAAATACATATTCTGCCTGACATCCCCATAACTCTCAGGGTATGTCTGCTATTGTAACCTACATGAACAAATATTCATCTCTCAAGAGCTATACTGCACAAGCTGTTCATGCATATTAGGGGAAAATCTGGCTTCCACAGGACATCAAAGTCCTCTGAAACCAAGACCTTAACCGTGTTCCTTAACCAGCATTCGAAACTTGGCTGCATTAAATAATGCGGGCGTGTGTTCATAATGAAGAGAAATCACTGCGGGATCCTCATCTCTTGGGGTCACAGGCCTCAGATGAAAAATCCTATTGCCCACTGCTGACAGGTCTCCTCAGAGCTGAATAGATCCACTAGTCTCAATTCTGAAACTGCTAATATTTTCATCAGAAAGGACTAAGAGAGCTTTAATTCACCACGATATTACAACTTGGAGGCTGACAGGAGGCCCAAGGCCGAATGGATCTCGCCTTCAGATGCTGTGAAATAGTCATCAGGAAGTGCGTGGAGAATAGACCAATAGAACGTTTCACTTTTCTCAGATCAAAATCCTTGGATTTTCTAGGATAATTTAAAAATTTTTTTTCACTTTTTACCTAGGTCTTTTTCCTAGAAGCAGTCTTCACCAGCCAATTGTTTTTCCCTAACTTGTCTGTGCCCTCAGTAAAGGAAAGAAAAAGTTTTGAAAGTGCAAGACTGCCCTGAAGTGAACACATGAAGACAGAGAACACAGGTNAATTTTTTTTCACTTTTTACCTAGGTCTTTTTCCTAGAAGCAGTCTTCACCAGCCAATTGTTTTTCCCTAACTTGTCTGTGCCCTCAGTAAAGGAAAGAAAAAGTTTTGAAAGTGCAAGACTGCCCTGAAGTGAACACATGAAGACAGAGAACACAGGTTATTACAAGAACAGAAAGCTCCTGACTCAATCTTTCACTACACTGCATATTATGGGGGAAGGGGGGGGGGCCAGAATTAATGACATTTATTGATCAATAAACCTTGGTACGTTTCTGAGTCTGGGGAGCGACCGGCGGAACCAACGACCAGGGAACTGGGCCCAGGGCTCTGAGTCTCTTTAGACCTTTAACAAAGACGACACTGGTCCAACTAGTGGTCCAGGGAGCCTGCCAAGCCCCCAAGAGTTTGTATTTCTGCAAAACACAAATGATTCTAGAAACAGGCTTCCTAGGAACAGAGGAAACAGTGATACTTATAGGTTATAAACCTAAGCTTATAGCAAAAAAACAAAAAGATGACCTTTAGGATTAGGTCCTATATAGTTTTACTACTTGGGATAAGGAGAATAAGCAAAAGTTGAATTAGCAGAAATAAAACTCTCACTGTAAAATACTGAGCCTTATAGAGACAAAAAAAAAAAAAGAAATTTCTAGACATTATTTTTCGGAAAGCACTAACATCACTGCAAAACTATGATGACACAAACAGTAAAACAGACAAGGAACGAATCTCTGTCTTTCCAGGCACCAAAAATCTGCAGGGTAGGGGCATGAGGATGGGGCATAAAATTGAACCAGGTGCCAAAGCCAGAATAAAAGAAAGAGAAATGGCGTTTTTAAGTGGGATTTCATCTCAGTTTTATACATTTATGGCTCCCGGCTGCTCTTATCATAAACTATAAGCTCCTGGTACTGAGGCATGTTCGTAACAGGGTTTAACTAAGTAAACTAAACCAATGCGAGAAGTCACCCAGCCATGTATAGCCCTGATGTTTTTACACATACAGAAGAGCTTCTGAAACATAGGGAGTCATGCTCTGTGGCTCTCCCTATAGAAACCTTCTCAGATCTCCATTCTTTCTACTCCACTTACTAAGTCCTCTAACCATATTATTCTCCCATTTAAAATCAACATGGGCCCAATTAAAAATAATACTACAATTCTAAAAAACCCTCCATAAAGGTAGTTTTTATGCAAATTATTAAACACATCATGGGATGTTTAACAGCATTTCTAATATGATAGAATTAGAGAACTCTATTACTCCGTATTTAAGTTAGGTTAAAAAAAAACAAAAACCTCACATGAAGCTGTTTTTCCTCCTAGGAGGGGGTTAAATGCCAAAGAAGAGCTTACTATGATACCACGATGCCACATATTCTCTTATAATAGCAAGTAATATGAATTGCAGAGCTGACATTTTTCTTAACGTACAAGCAGTTATAAAATCACAGAAACTTTAATAAGACAGAAATGGAACAGGATACAGAAGAGATATGTGCACTCCTGTTTCTACTGCAGCATTATTCACAGTAATTAACATATAAAGAGTCTACCAACAGATGAACATGCATACAGATAAATACAAACACACATACACACACACAGTGGAATATTATTCAGCCATGGGAAAAAAGAAAATTGTCCCATTTGCAAGAACATGGATGGACTTTGAGGAAATTATGCTGAGTGAAGTCAGACATGGAAAAACAAACACTGGGTGATAGCTCTTTTATGTGGAATCTATAATTCTTAAAACCAGACAATAAAATAAGATGTCTAAAGGTGTATATTTGCAATTGGTCAATAAATAAGCCCTGGAGACATAACATCCAGTGCAGTGAGAAGAGACAACAAAACTGTACTACAAACATTAAATCTGCTGAGACTAGATCTTACGCATTCCCAACATGAGAATAATTATGTGATGCCATAGGTGTTGGTTACCTAGTACAATCAGAGCAATCACACAGCAATATAAATGTATCAAGTCAATGCATCAATCAAATCAATACTTCAAATTTATACCATATTGTACCACAAATGTATCTTTTTTAAAACTCAGAGCAAGGCACTAGGAAAAGTCTTAAAAATTAGGGCCAAGAGAACAGGCAAAAAAATGATCATCTAGTTTTCAGAAATACTGATCTTCCTTGAAGATGAAATATCCACCCCCATCCCCATGCTGGGTCTAATTCATCTTCAAATGCTAAATTCTTTTGAAAATTGACCAATGAAAGAAGCTCATGTAAAAGCTAGATAAACAAAATGAGGAAGATGAAGGTCAAAGAAATACATACAGAGACATATCCAGACACACATATCCATTTTTCACAAACACCGAAATACCTGTTTCTGTGGATTGTCCATATTGCACAATTTTTTTAAACAGTTTCTGATAATGTCCATATTCATTTCATAAGAAATACTGTGCTAATTTCACCTCCACCAGAGAGCTGCCATTTTTGTGTAATATATAATATGTAGATATGGGTGCCGAATCGTTTGTCTTTGCCCATGGAGATTTCAGAATACATTATCTGGTTACTTCATGTGAAATTTCCAGCATGCTGGCATATAAAAAGATGCTTTTAAAAAGTTGAGTTATGTAACTGTACGATGATTAATGATTTGGGTCAAACTGGTTCTTCACTTTCAATTCTAGGTACCAGAGCTCTATAGTTTCCACATAAAAACCAATAGGAACAGTAACTAGAGGATTCGGCAAGAAGGTAAGAAAAACCAAGGCTGTAGAAGCAGAAGAGACTGCAAAAGATTTCTTGTGTTTGGTTGCTATTAAAAATGAAAGAACGGAAGTACAGAATTTTAACAAGTTTAAATTGTCATATAAATTTACAACATTGCCCTGAATTGACAAGACAAAGAGCAATGGTTCAAATTTATCATACTCCAGGCTGATGTTCAATACAATAGGGAACAAGATTATACCTGCCAACAGATGAAAACTCTGTCATGCAACAGATCTCTGAAACATTAGGCGGTGTATCACAAAGACTCTGAACTTCTTACAACTTACTTTTGGTTTTCTTTTTCATCGAATTATTTCTTAGCAAATTCTGCAGGATGAAAGAACAGTTGAATTTCAGAGCTGCAAAGCCTCTCAGACGTGACTGAGGCTGAATGCTAAGACTCAGGAAAGGTAGGTGCTTACAGCTACCTGGCATCCAGGTGTTAATCAAGTAAGTACACTGTCTTCACGAAGGTCTCTACACTCAAAACTATGCTGTTTATTCAACTACTTCACTGGCACTATACCCAGCCAGTAATTTGTGGTATTTACATGGTTAGTTTATTAACAATATTTGGGAAGTATTTATAAGAACTGAAAGTGAAAGTCGCTCAGTTGTGTCCAAGTCTTTGTGACACCATGGACTGTATAGTTCATGGAATACTCTAGGCCAGAATACTGGAGTGGGTAGCCTTTTCTGTCGCCAGAGGATCTTCCCAACCCAGGGATAGAATCGCATTGCAGGCTGATTTTCTTACCAACTGAGCCACAAGGGAAGCCCATTTATAAGAAAAGTTGTGTTTGTTCTATTGCATTTGTTATACCTTTATCTGCATTAAAAATATAATCTACATTCTTAACGATCTAACAGGTGATTCTCATTTACATCCCAAGCTACTTGCATCATTATTTTGTGCAAGAAGAAGTTGTGAAGTATCAAAATGTCCATCTGATAGAAATGCAGGAAGACTGCCTGGAATTAACTGGAGTGAACAAACCAAGAAATGTCTCTAAAAACATCCCATGAATAAAATTTGAAGGCCTGACAATCTAAAACTGCCTTAGGTCAACTTTAACTTTCACATGTGAAACTTGTCATTTTTCATGCTTTTTGAAAAAGGTAAATACATTTTGACCAGTTACTGCATTTTCTTAAAAAAATAAAAAGTAAGTTCCTGCTGCTCCTAAGAAGTATAGCTATTCCCTGGAAGAATTACAATGTTCCATTTAAATAGAACTTATTTTATAAAACTTCAAACTGTATTTCTAATTACACAATAGACTTCTGTAATAAACTTCAGCCATATCATTTTCAAACAAACACAAAAATCCAGATGTTTGGCATTTATATGTAAACTCAGCTCCCGCTGTGAAACCAAATTAAAATGAACTCAGAAATGAAACTTAGGTCCTATGAAAACAAAAACAAAACAAACATGTTATTGATTCTATTTTGCAGGTTGTTAGTTTGATCATTTATATATTTTTCCTTGTATCTGGGAAGATACACACATCCTTTCCCACCATTTTATCACAATTACTTTATTCCCTTGGATTTTGTAGGAGGAAGAAAAAGACAAAAAGAAAAATCACAAACTTGCATGACTTACTCCTATGGTTCATTCCTATGAAATGAATGCTCTACATATACTAAGTCTCTTAATTCTCACACATATAAAAAAACCTTGTGACTATTATTATACAATCATCCCCAGTATATAAGAAAAAAGATTAAATCACTGGACAAAGGTCTGTCTGTGGTCAGCCTGGATTCACATTCATTCAGATTGGTTGATTCCAAAGTCTGTTCTCTTTACCACTGGGCACCTTGGGTCCCAAATTATAGTGGTCAAAACCACTATTGGAAAAATAAAAGAAAACAAATCTGTGGTGTTGGTATGTCCAAGATCACTTTATTCACTGGATTAATTTTCAAATCTTAAATTTCACATCTCTTACACTCTCTCTCTATCACACACACATACACATAAACACATCAATGCTGCTTAAGACAATTACGGTCCAACCCAAAGGAACTTGACTGTGCCAGCTAAATGACTGGCACAGCTCTCTGAAAGCTCTGTTCTAACATTTCCACCTACATCCCAACTCCCTGTTCATTAAGAGCTTTAAATTTTCTACTGATGACACAGTTCTCTCATCTGACATCAAATGAAAAACGGACATAAGAATTAGCAGGGAGAGAAAAGATGACCTCCTGCTGCTGCTGCTGCTGCTAAATCACTTCAGTCGTGTCCAACTCTGTGCAACCCCATAGACGGCAGCCCACCAGGCTCCCCGATCCCTGGGATTCTCCAGGCAAGAACATTGGAGTGGTTTGCCATTTCCTTCTCCAATGCACGAAGTGAAAAGTGAAAGTGAAATTAAGTTTCTTAGACATGTCTGACTCTTTAGCCACCCCATGGATTGCAGCCCACCAGGCTCCTCCATCCATGGGATTTTTCTCAGGCAAGAGCACTGGCTTGGGATATCACTGCCTTCTTCGAAAGACGACCTATATATTTAAAAAAAAAAAGAATACTCAATGTTTATCTAAAACCTATAAGGTACTCACTGTGTCACCCAAAATTTCAAACCCTAACTTTAGGTTAGTTAGCGACTTGGTTATAACAAGAAGCAAAAGATACACCTGAAAGCTACTATAGGAGATTAACTAGTAAAGGAGATTTGAGTGGTTAGAAAATGAGATATCAAGGGGTATTAAACAACCATCACTCAAATTTTAGAACTCGCTAATGGTGACTGCACCAATGAAATTAAAAGACGCTTATTCCTCGGAAGGAAAGTTATGACCAACCTAGACAGCATACTCAAAAGCAGAGACATTCCTTTGCCAAAAAAGGTCCATCTAGTCAAGGCTATAGTTTTTCCAGTGGTCATGTATAGATGCGAGAGTTGGACTGTGAAGAAAGCTGAGCACCGAAGAATTGATGCTTTTGAACCGTGGTGTTGGAGAAGACTCTTGAGAGTCCCTTGGACTGCAAGGAGTTCCAACCAGTACATCCTAAAGAAGATCAGCCCTGGATGTTCTTTGGAAGGAATGATGCTAAAGCTGAAACTCCAGTACTTTGGCCACCTCATGCGAAGAGTTGACTCATTGGAAAAGACAGATGCTGGGAGGGATTGGGGGCAGGAGAAGGGGACGACCGAGAATGAGATGGCTGGATGGCATCTTGATGGATGTGAGTCTGAGTGAACTCCGGGAGTTGGTGATAGACAGGGAGGCCTGGAGTGCTGCGATTCATGGGGTCGCAAAGAGTCGGAAGCGACCGAACTGAACTGAAGGTATGAGTGAAATCTACTTAACTAAAGACTTGACAATTTATTTAAGAAAAAAAAAACCCCAAACAGCACCTTCTCTGATAGACCACTGCCTGTCCACATTACACAGGTGCTGCATTCTATTACCACAGCCATTTCTGTCAACAACTGTTTATTTAATCTTGAAGTCAAGGAAGAACAATTTTCTAGCAACACAGATTACTCATCATCTTGAATTATGTGTTTGTTTCCCTTCTATTTACAGGATTATGTCAAGACTAACATTTCAAAGTTGGCACCAATAAGAAATACGTCTGTCTACAGGATCACCCATTGGTGAAACTCATTAAGCCATATTTGACAACTTTTTCATTTTTATGCTAAGTAAAAAGGAAAATAGAGTGAAGATTTATATTAGCATGAGATATAATTTTAAGATGTTATTCCCACTTTATTCTCCAAAAAGGAAGAATAATAGATTTATAGTTCTAACATAGGAAATAAATTTCATGAGCCCAGATCAGTCTGACAAACTAAAAAGTGATAAAAATTCTAAAAATAATGACTACATAGAGGAAAGCAACTATTTCTTCTTATTCTATTTTTAAATATTTGAAGCTAATGAAAAAAAAATTATTCCATGATCTTGACTACATTTCCATGCAGCATTGCTGACCTAGATGGATGGAATTATTCATGTACAAAAACATATTTAAGGACAAATCCACACACACTGTTCAAATATCTTTGTGTAGAACCAAAAGACAGGGATGCTCTGATTTTCTTATCACACCCTTAAAAATCTCTATACATTTTCATTTTATGCCTCACACAGAGTAAGGAATAAGATCAGGGACTGAGTCCAAAGAACACTTCACTGAAATATCCACTTGAAGTTCAGAGAGGAATCCTTAACTAATTATTGACTTAAACATCCTGCAAATCAGGAACTGAGGCTGAAAATCACCCAGGGCAGACACTCTGGTTTTCACTGATGTGTTATCAGCATGCCACTCTGTAGCCCTGCTCTCTCCCAACAGCAGACCTGGAGGCAGGACTTTCCCATCAGCAGAAGCATGACTGCATTTGGAGTAACATCAGGGATAAAGGCTCTTAAACACATAACAAGTCTAAAATAGACTTTGCAGGTGTTCAAGTGATTGAAACATTTCCCTGTGTGATACAATCTATTAAAACGCACTTGCAAAAATGAAAGGAAAATATTTCCAGAACAGAGAACTTAATTTTAGGATACCTTTCCATTTAACCACAGTATTTTAATAAACTTCCACTCAATGTGTACTTTGAAGCTTGTTAGAGAGACTTTCTATCTAAATGAGGGAGAAATTTTAAACAGAATTATCCTGTCTACCAAGAAGGAAAAGAACACTCAACAAATCATCGCTGATTTCATAATAACATTACTTATGGAGAAAATATAGTGCTTATGTTCCGCCTACTGTCAAAAGATTTGTAACACACTTGTAAAAAGCCCAAAGAGAGCTGTGAGTACATATTCGGAAAGGGCAACACCAGAAATGCTGAATTCCCTCTTTTTTCCCTAAAACACTTTCAGAGATGTGCATACCACCCAAGCAGTCCCTTTAGAATCATTTCCATATTGTCAAAGAGTCTCGATAGAACCCAGGTTGAGTCTGCTGTGAGTTAGTGAGTTAGTCACCTAAATAAAGAATCACTTACTTTTATTTCCTAACTTCCTCACATTCCCAATGGTGCAATTTCATTTAGAAAACAGTGCTTGTTTAAAGTTCCAGGAAAACAGTTTTTGGAAGTTTTATGAAATCAAGGGTAACCACTTATGTGATTACCATATCATATCTGTCTCTTATACACATCTTCAAACAAACACAAAAATCCAGATGTTTGGCATTTATATGTAAACTCAGCTCCCGCTGTGAAACCAAATTAAAATGAACTCAGAAATGAAACTTAGGTCCTATGAAAACAAAAACAAAACAAACATGTTATTGATTCTATTTTGCAGGTTGTTAGTTTGATCATTTATATATTTTTCCTTGTATCTGGGAAGATACACACATCCTTTCCCACCATTTTATCACAATTACTTTATTCCCTTGGATTTTGTAGGAGGAAGAAAAAGACAAAAAGAAAAATCACAAACTTGCATGACTTACTCCTATGGTTCATTCCTATGAAATGAATGCTCTACATATACTAAGTCTCTTAATTCTCACACATATAAAAAAACCTTGTGACTATTATTATACAATCATCCCCAGTATATAAGAAAAAAGATTAAATCACTGGACAAAGGTCTGTCTGTGGTCAGCCTGGATTCACATTCATTCAGATTGGTTGATTCCAAAGTCTGTTCTCTTTACCACTGGGCACCTTGGGTCCCAAATTATAGTGGTCAAAACCACTATTGGAAAAATAAAAGAAAACAACTCTGTGGTGTTGGTATGTCCAAGATCACTTTATTCACTGGATTAATTTTCAAATCTTAAATTTCACATCTCTTACACTCTCTCTCTATCACACACACATACACATAAACACATCAATGCTGCTTAAGACAATTACGGTCCAACCCAAAGGAACTTGACTGTGCCAGCTAAATGACTGGCACAGCTCTCTGAAAGCTCTGTTCTAACATTTCCACCTACATCCCAACTCCCTGTTCATTAAGAGCTTTAAATTTTCTACTGATGACACAGTTCTCTCATCTGACATCAAATGAAAAACGGACATAAGAATTAGCAGGGAGAGAAAAGATGACCTCCTGCTGCTGCTGCTGCTGCTAAATCACTTCAGTCGTGTCCAACTCTGTGCAACCCCATAGACGGCAGCCCACCAGGCTCCCCGATCCCTGGGATTCTCCAGGCAAGAACATTGGAGTGGTTTGCCATTTCCTTCTCCAATGCACGAAGTGAAAAGTGAAAGTGAAATTAAGTTTCTTAGACATGTCTGACTCTTTAGCCACCCCATGGATTGCAGCCCACCAGGCTCCTCCATCCATGGGATTTTTCTCAGGCAAGAGCACTGGCTTGGGATATCACTGCCTTCTTCGAAAGACGACCTATATATTTAAAAAAAAAAAGAATACTCAATGTTTATCTAAAACCTATAAGGTACTCACTGTGTCACCCAAAATTTCAAACCCTAACTTTAGGTTAGTTAGCGACTTGGTTATAACAAGAAGCAAAAGATACACCTGAAAGCTACTATAGGAGATTAACTAGTAAAGGAGATTTGAGTGGTTAGAAAATGAGATATCAAGGGGTATTAAACAACCATCACTCAAATTTTAGAACTCGCTAATGGTGACTGCACCAATGAAATTAAAAGACGCTTATTCCTCGGAAGGAAAGTTATGACCAACCTAGACAGCATACTCAAAAGCAGAGACATTCCTTTGCCAAAAAAGGTCCATCTAGTCAAGGCTATAGGTTTTCCAGTGGTCATGTATAGATGCGAGAGTTGGACTGTGAAGAAAGCTGAGCACCGAAGAATTGATGCTTTTGAACCGTGGTGTTGGAGAAGACTCTTGAGAGTCCCTTGGACTGCAAGGAGTTCCAACCAGTACATCCTAAAGAAGATCAGCCCTGGATGTTCTTTGGAAGGAATGATGCTAAAGCTGAAACTCCAGTACTTTGGCCACCTCATGCGAAGAGTTGACTCATTGGAAAAGACAGATGCTGGGAGGGATTGGGGGCAGGAGAAGGGGACGACCGAGAATGAGATGGCTGGATGGCATCTTGATGGATGTGAGTCTGAGTGAACTCCGGGAGTTGGTGATAGACAGGGAGGCCTGGAGTGCTGCGATTCATGGGGTCGCAAAGAGTCGGAAGCGACCGAACTGAACTGAAGGTATGAGTGAAATCTACTTAACTAAAGACTTGACAATTTATTTAAGAAAAAAAAAACCCCAAACAGCACCTTCTCTGATAGACCACTGCCTGTCCACATTACACAGGTGCTGCATTCTATTACCACAGCCATTTCTGTCAACAACTGTTTATTTAATCTTGAAGTCAAGGAAGAACAATTTTCTAGCAACACAGATTACTCATCATCTTGAATTATGTGTTTGTTTCCCTTCTATTTACAGGATTATGTCAAGACTAACATTTCAAAGTTGGCACCAATAAGAAATACGTCTGTCTACAGGATCACCCATTGGTGAAACTCATTAAGCCATATTTGACAACTTTTTCATTTTTATGCTAAGTAAAAAGGAAAATAGAGTGAAGATTTATATTAGCATGAGATATAATTTTAAGATGTTATTCCCACTTTATTCTCCAAAAAGGAAGAATAATAGATTTATAGTTCTAACATAGGAAATAAATTTCATGAGCCCAGATCAGTCTGACAAACTAAAAAGTGATAAAAATTCTAAAAATAATGACTACATAGAGGAAAGCAACTATTTCTTCTTATTCTATTTTTAAATATTTGAAGCTAATGAAAAAAAAATTATTCCATGATCTTGACTACATTTCCATGCAGCATTGCTGACCTAGATGGATGGAATTATTCATGTACAAAAACATATTTAAGGACAAATCCACACACACTGTTCAAATATCTTTGTGTAGAACCAAAAGACAGGGATGCTCTGATTTTCTTATCACACCCTTAAAAATCTCTATACATTTTCATTTTATGCCTCACACAGAGTAAGGAATAAGATCAGGGACTGAGTCCAAAGAACACTTCACTGAAATATCCACTTGAAGTTCAGAGAGGAATCCTTAACTAATTATTGACTTAAACATCCTGCAAATCAGGAACTGAGGCTGAAAATCACCCAGGGCAGACACTCTGGTTTTCACTGATGTGTTATCAGCATGCCACTCTGTAGCCCTGCTCTCTCCCAACAGCAGACCTGGAGGCAGGACTTTCCCATCAGCAGAAGCATGACTGCATTTGGAGTAACATCAGGGATAAAGGCTCTTAAACACATAACAAGTCTAAAATAGACTTTGCAGGTGTTCAAGTGATTGAAACATTTCCCTGTGTGATACAATCTATTAAAACGCACTTGCAAAAATGAAAGGAAAATATTTCCAGAACAGAGAACTTAATTTTAGGATACCTTTCCATTTAACCACAGTATTTTAATAAACTTCCACTCAATGTGTACTTTGAAGCTTGTTAGAGAGACTTTCTATCTAAATGAGGGAGAAATTTTAAACAGAATTATCCTGTCTACCAAGAAGGAAAAGAACACTCAACAAATCATCGCTGATTTCATAATAACATTACTTATGGAGAAAATATAGTGCTTATGTTCCGCCTACTGTCAAAAGATTTGTAACACACTTGTAAAAAGCCCAAAGAGAGCTGTGAGTACATATTCGGAAAGGGCAACACCAGAAATGCTGAATTCCCTCTTTTTTCCCTAAAACACTTTCAGAGATGTGCATACCACCCAAGCAGTCCCTTTAGAATCATTTCCATATTGTCAAAGAGTCTCGATAGAACCCAGGTTGAGTCTGCTGTGAGTTAGTGAGTTAGTCACCTAAATAAAGAATCACTTACTTTTATTTCCTAACTTCCTCACATTCCCAATGGTGCAATTTCATTTAGAAAACAGTGCTTGTTTAAAGTTCCAGGAAAACAGTTTTTGGAAGTTTTATGAAATCAAGGGTAACCACTTATGTGATTACCATATCATATAGAGCTATGCATGGAAGCATCAATGTTCTGTTTATATGTGGATTGAGCTCCAATCTACAGTTGTATTAAATTCTGAATCTGAATCTTTTCTTTATGGAATAATAGAATATTGGTAACTAGATCTAAAAGAAAAAACAATAACACTTCACTGTCAACAATTATTTAAATGAGAAAAAGGGCTAGAAGACAGTACTTTTTCTTCCACTCTTTCAGACCACAACTGATAACCAGCAAATGGACAATAAATGCTTGATGAGTGAAGAAGCCCCAGTGACAAGTTAAGTAAGTGACTGGCCCAGCTCTTGCAAAGCTATGTTCCCAGCAGAACTGGGACATCTGGGACATCTCAGCTTCCTATCTAGTAACAGTTTAACAATGCCTACTGATTTATAATGGATGAATTCTTCCTCTTTACTTCTTAAGGGACTGTAATTTATAAGGTAAAAACTACCAGTCATCAAATAGTTAACCCACATAAGTGCCAAGATTCGTTTTTAAAGCACCACCAAACATATAAGTGTTAGACAGCTTCATTTCCATGACTGGCATTAGGGGAACTTGGAAACTTGCATAGTCTGGTTTCATGAACTGCACTTTCCAAAGATACAAAGTTTATTCTTTATGCCACCAAATAACAAAGTGCACCATATAAAAATATATTACAAACTCAACCTTTGAAAATACACTATAAAAATTCAATTTAATGTAAACAACAAGTATGAAGGAAAAAATAGCTCTAATTCACTTGGAAGACTGTGAAGTTCCACTGTTGTTTGAGATCACAGCATGGAGACATTCAAACACATTCCTGAACCCTCTTTCTTCTATCCACTCAAAGAATACTTACTAAGCAGCTGAAGTTGCCCAATCCTGGAAGTGGAGGCTTTCCCAGAAACTCCATATACTCAGGAGGGCACAGCGCACAAGGCTAAGATAAGAGACAGTCAATACAAAGTCACCTAAATAATACTTTACTTGTAACTGTGATAAGCATTATAAAAATGAGATTGAAAACACAACTGTGAAATAGGCATCACTGGCTCAATATTATTAATATTTGGATTTTTTCCATTTTCTTGATGGCAAATAATAATAATGTTTTAAAAGTACAGGCGAGGGGGTGGGGAGCAGGGAAGAAATGGAAACAGAACATGAAGTCTTCAGTTAGAAAATGAAAATCAGGGATTCCCTGGTGGCTGAATGGTAAGGAAGGAAACTTGTGTTTCCTGCAGAACACAGGTTCGATCCCTGATCTGGGAAGATCCCACATGGCTCAGAGGAACTGTCAGAGCAAGCAACCTGATGGGTGTGGCCCAACCATTGAGCTTGGGCTCTCCAGCCCTGGAGCCACAACTCTTGAGCCCTTACAACCTTAGTCCGAGCTCTGCAACAAGAGAAGCCACCACAGTGAGAAGCCCGTGAACCTCAACTAGAAAAAAATCCACGCAGCAATGAAGACCCAGACCGGCCACAAATAAACAGATAAGTGCATTTATTTAAAAAACAGAAAATGAAAAAAAAAGAAGAAGAAGAAAATGAAAAACAAACTTTGCCTTAGGGTGCCACATATCAATCTTATATTAAATCTTTGAGGGGAAGGCCTTGGGTCATAAAGCAGAACCATTCAGAATTTTCAATACAACAAATTGATATGCTTCTCAATGTTTATTGATGTTGACTCTGACCTCAAAGAATTATGCCAATTTTTCTTGAAATGATGTACTAAAAAGATGAACTATGTCATAAGGCTACTTTGAGGTATTTTCTGTTACAAACAGCTAAAGTGAAGTGAGTGAGTGACAACTGAAGTCACTCAGTCGTGTCCAACTCTTTGCGACCCCATGGACTGTAGCCTACCAGGCTACTCCCTCCAAGGGATTCTCCAGGCAAGAGTTCTGGAGTGGGTTGCCATTTCCATCTCCAGGGGATCTTCCTGACCCAGGGATCGAACCCGGGTCTCCTGCATTCCAGGCAGACAGTTTAACCTCTGAGCCAGCAAGGAAGCNATTTCCCTTCAGACTGACTGGTTTGATCTTGCTGTCTAAGGGACTCTCAGGAAAGACTGCTAAGCTAGAAATTTGGGTTTCTGAGTTTAATGGAGACAGTAGAGGAGGGGGCTTGGACATGGCAATTTGGATTCTTCGTTTGTAGAGGTGGCATTCCACCTTGTTTGCTGTGGTGGCCATAATAGAACATGACAGACATTTATTTATCATAGTTCTGAAGCCTGGGAGTCCAAGATCAAGGTGTTGTCAGGGTTGGTTTCCCCTGAGGCCTTTCTTCTTGGCTTGCAGAAGGCTTCCTTCTTGCCATGTCCTCACATGCTCTTTCCTGTGTGTGTGTGTGTGAAGCCCCACAGCTAAAGGTTGAAGTGTGTGAGTGTGTGTGTGTGTGTGTGTGTGTGTGTGTGTGTGTGTGTGTCGTGGGGGGAGGCAACAGATAGCACTATTTGAATTACACTTCCTACCCGTGGGTTCTTGAATTCAACCAATCATTGGTCAAAAATATTTTGAAAAAAAATTCTGAAAGGAAAACTTGAATTTGCTTGTATAAAGTATGAGTAATCTAGAAGTGATATGAAGTACACGGGAGCACGTACACAGGTTATGGAAGGGACACTGGGCATTTTCAGACTTTGGTATCCATAGGGGTTGTGGAACCAACCACCAGAGATGTCAAGGGATAACTATTATTAATTCGCACATCCCAAAGGTAATGGCAAATAACTGAGAACAATTATGCCAGAAACTGGAATATTACAGTGAAGTCCTGAGGCCATACATTGCCTGGCTCTGATTCAGCTGAAGGCTGAGACAATACAGATAGTAAAATGAAATATGTATGTATACATACAATCTATGTATACTATAATATTATATGTGCAATCAAATAAAATGTCATCCTTATGATCCCCTGAGGTGGTGCAGCGGTTAAAAAAACCGGCCTGCAGTGGAGGAGATGATGGTTCAATCCCTAGGTCAGGAAGCTAGAGGAGGAAATGGCTTCACACTCCAGCCTTCTTGCCTGGAGAATTCCATGAACAGAGGGCTACAGTCCATGGGGTTGCAAAGAGTCAGCCAGCACTTAGTGAATAAACAATTAGGACCAGCACTCTGAACACAGTACGAGCTTCTCAAATCTTATTTTTTTTTAACATTTTATTAGAGAACTACAGTGCTCTCTCTGTTACTAAGTTATCAATATTTCCATGTATGATTATTACAGAGAAAAAAATGAATAACCAGAACACTAACAGATTAAAAATGTACACCAAAATGGTGCAATATTTACCAGGAGTAGACAAGCACTATAACAATTACCTTTATAAAGATTACTGACAAAATAACAATAGCAATCAAATATATGTAACTATGTAACTATTTAAACTCCTAACAAAGGTTTTTATGATACTATGAGCAGTTACACAGCAACTCCCATAAAATATGACTTACTATCACCGTGATAAGAGTTTAAGTACATATAGCCATTGTTATGTGAAAAACATATTTTTAATATGTCACAAGCCAACAGGATTTAATTACCACACCTACTTCAGACTATTAGCTATTTCATTCAAACCTGAAAAAATAATATTTATGTGGCCATTGAGATTCACTATGATTGATGCGATCTTTTGTGTTATTCCCTTTATAGTCACTCACATTTGTTTAAAAATAACAAGGAAAAATGAAAGGGGAAATGTGTGTTTTTGTTTTGCAACAAAGCTTTTCAGATGATGACTAACTTCTTCCTTTGAAGACAAAAAGCCTCTGTAACTAATGTACATAGAAATATGTTCTTTACTATGTGCATTAAGCAAAGAAAGGAAAGAAAAAGAGGGGAGAGGGGAGCTGAAGGACTGAAGCCAGAATTCAAAGCAACCTAGGCAAGATTGAGTCCATGAAAGCTGTCAGAAAGTTATTATTCTTCTTCTCAATTTCTTACAGCTCATCTGCTCTCAAGGAAGAAAACTCGTAGTTTCTTTAAACCATATCCACAACAGATCTCACTTGAAAGGAAACATAGCGAGTGATTTGGCATGAATGGGTGTATTACCAATTTTCCAGCATCACTACTGAATATTTATGTCGTGACGAATGATGACACCAGTGAAATATTTTAACATGAAGCCTTGCCTTGTAAATCGTCTGAAAGATGTTGTGTCAAAACAACACCTACCATAAATCAGAGGTTTTAGGACCAGTATTTCTTGTTCTAACTCGCTACCTGCTCAGCAGAATCACTTGTGCGAACAGGCATAGATTAATGTGCGCTAAGCAGAGCCATCTTACCGCCTAACTTATAGAGCTATAATTTAACAGGCCTATTATCGTCAAGGTAATTTTGACAGTGCTGAAATATTATCCTTGTTAAGAATATGCATTTAGCACAAGCCTCAGTGGTCATTTGCACTGAATAAACAGACACGGATCCCTATAATTATTCTTCTTTGCTACCAATGACTTTTTCCTAGCAAGGCAGCAGTCCGTTGACAACTGAGTTTATAAATACTATAACAAAATGATTATTCTCAATAGTACAAAAAGCTCAGCATGTTGCTTTCAATTTACTTTCCACTACTTCATGAGTTCATCAGCAAATTGAAGTGGAGGCTAACGAGTCCCTTTCCAACCTCGACCACCCCTCCTCCTCCTTGCCCCGAACTCAATTCCTTGTTCTCAGTATTCTACATGGGTGAAATTTACAGAGCCTCATCTCCCACGCAGTCAAGCAGGAAATATTAATACTTAGGGCAATTCCAGATTTTTCATCATGGAAGATAAAAGAATATGTCTTCTCTTAAACCGTAGTACTGCTGCCGCTGCTGCTTCTAACTCACTTCAGTCGTGTCTGACTCTGTGTGACCCCATAGATGGTAGCCCACTAGGCTCCTCTGTCCCTGGGATTCTCCAGGCAAAAACACTGGAGTGGGTTGCCATTTCTTCTCCAATGCATGAAAATGAAAAATGAAGTGAAGTTGCTCAGTCGTGCCTGACTCTTAGCGACCCCATGGACTGCAGCCTACCAGGCTCCTCTGTCCATGGGATTTTCCAGGCAAGAGTACTGGAGTGGGGTGCCACTGCCTTCTCTGTTCTAAGTTACAAGTACTCCGAAACCATAGTACTACCAGAAGCATAAAAGTAACAAAAGAAATTAGTGAATTTTTTTACAGTGCATTAGCTCTAACTTAACTTGATCTATTAAAAAAAAAAGATACAAATTTGTAGTTTTTAAACACTGAATAAAGCACACACACAGAGAGCACAAAAGTCAGTTGTACGAAACAAACATACTAGTCACAACCCAACTGACTGAATTTTCCTCAGAGAAGATACACATCTCCTGACACCATGGCTCAGTGTCTTAAAGCCAAATTAGCCAATAGAAAAAGGAAATCAACAAATATTTATCTGGAATCCATTACACACTAAGCTCTAAGCCAAGTGTTTTACCCTAATAATTAGGCAGGAACAAACAGGACAACTATCTTCTCATCTTGTCTCCAAATCAAAGGGTGAAACTTTAGACACTTGATAAAGATAAAATGTTTCGGCTAACTCTGACTGTGTGGATGAAAAGTGCTTGATCATAATATCTTCCAAAGCTCACGTTTGACTCAGGTCCTCCAACTGATCATATTCTACTCTTTAGGAATGAAAATAAAATCCAATAAACATGTCAGCAGTGGCCCATTTCAGTTACTAGGGTAAACCATATAAATTAAGAAATCCAAATACCATCACTGAATTGCTAGTTATTTCAGGACAGCAAAAGAGTTTAATGTTTCAGACTTAATGAACCTCAACAATGCTTTTAAAAACTGTAACACTACAGAATATAGAGCCTCAGGCCATAAAAATAGAATTTCCAAGAAAGCTTTCGTATAAAAACAACCAGATTTTGCAGTAAGGTGCCCTTTACAGTATATCCCTGAAATAATGTAGATCATGCTGCCCTCTTGTGCCAGATGTAGAAAATAAAAGAAATTTCATCCTCACAAGGGAAACAAAATCTGGGTTTTTAACAGAAATCATCTCTGAATTTCTAAATGACTTACTGTTGACTTGTGACTTGTGTTACCTCGAGTATGAAGATCTGATGCAAGTGAAAGTCGACGTCGGAGACAGAAGACACGGTTGGCTAGGAAGATGTGGACATGACAAATAGCACAGGAAAGTGGCCCACATGCCCAAAAGGTACTATTCAAACGCAGCTGCAAAACATGCAAGAAATGTCTCCTTGGGCTCCTGAAAACTTGTAGCTCTCTAATAAACACACACAGGAAGTGGGACTTCCCTGGTGGCCAAGTGGTTAAGAATCCACCTTCCAATGCAGGGGGGCGTGGCTTTGATGCCTGACCAGGGAACTAAGATCCCACATGCCACGTGGTGCAGCAATGAAATATTTATAAGTAAGTACACAGTAAAAATAAATATAGTCCATTCATTAAAAATACAACCTCAAAAAAAACTTAATGAGGCTTCCTTGGTGGTCCAGAGGCGAAGAGTCCGCCTTGCAATGCAGGGGACACTGGTTTGATCCCTGGTCCAGGAAGATCCCACATGCCTCAGAGCAACCAAGCCATGGACTCCTGAGCCCAGGCTTAATATTCTGTGCTCCACAACAGCAGAAGCCACTGCAAAAAGTCTGTGCAACACGAGGAAGAGAAGCCCCCACAAGCTGTTACTAGAGAAAGCCCACAAGCAGTAACAAAGAGCCAGCACAGCCAAAAATAACTAAATAAAATTAGTTTTTTTTTAAATTTAAGAACTAAATACGTCAACATATAATACCATTACCGAGGGGCATCCCAGGTGGTACCAGAAGACTTAGAGAAGTAGGTTCAATCCCTGGGTCATGGGAATCCCCTGGAGAAGAGCATGACAACCAACTCCTGTATTCCTGCCTGGACAATCCCATGGACATGGGAGCCTGGCGGGTTACAATTCATAGGGTTGCATAGAGTCGGACAGGACTGAAGCAACTTATCACTCACACACCATTACCAAAATACGTCAAAGGAAGAAAGTGAACTAGAGAGATGGGTGAGATAACGGGAGGGAATAGGAAGAGAAGAGGAAAAAATGAAACCTAGTTTTGCCATTCTAAGGTCACATACAGATAATAAAACACCAGTAGGCAATGAAGCATCACATAATGTGAACAAAGTAAAGCTCGTGCATCAAAATATAGTTTCAAAATAGAGAGTAGCCACAGGAGCACTGCTGGAATGCTAAACTGTAGGCAGAGAAACCATGCACGTTCTAGGATGACGCTTCCTTCCTTCATAGAATACGATAAATACAATGAAAGTAAGGGAACTTGCGAATTTGGTAGAGCAACTGGTGTTTTCAGCAACTTCCCATGGAACCCTGGTTCTTAGCACAACCAGTGCAGTTACAACCAATTACTCCCCTAGTGTCTAACCAAACTCATGAAGATCTGGGATGAAGCATCAGAATGGAAACAGAACATTTAGAGTGGGCCAACCAATGAATGAATGTACAAAGGCCTGTGACCATCCACGTCAGGGTAATTGAGAACCCACTGGCACAAGTGGGCTTGGAGACAAGTAGAAACAAGGGAACTCTGGTGAGATGAGTGCAAATACAGGCAGACTAGGGAAGGCGCAGAGCCACTGGGCCTCTGTCTGAGTTTCCAACTTCACTACCCAAAGTCCTTCCTTTAATCACTTTTCTACCTCTGGGAGCTGTCAGGATTCTTAAATCATAGGAAATGTACTGACACCCTAGGAAACCCTGGAGAGAGACACACTTCATGATCATTACATGCTACAGGGGAAACAGACACTGGAAAGCAAATCACCCAGAATTTTATGCTGGGAACTTTGTTGAATTAATCCCAGACATTTAAGGTAACTTAGAAGTTGAGGGACTTCTTGGCAGTCCAGGGGATGAAACTTCATCTTCCAACACAAGAGTTATAGGTTTGATCCCTGATCGGGGAGCCAATATCCCACATGCCAGGGAAAAAAAAAAAAAGAAAACAAAAGCAAAAATTTGAGCAAGTCAGTCTCTCTGCTGTAGAAGGGGATTAAAAAAACATATATATAACTATTAGGGTATACATAATCAATAATCTCAACTATGAGGCATAATTCTTACACATTGTTTTTCCAAAGAAAAGATAAAACAAGTATAAAAAGTACAAAAAATTTTTATTCAAACAGAAATTTAAAATTTTTCATTAAAAAAAAGTTTTACTCTACTAACAAAAGAGTAAGTAAATAAATCGTGGCTCCTAAACCTCTTGGGCACGGCAGGCCTGTCTTTGCAGTACTATTTGGGCTTCTATTTTCTTGAAGGAATCAGGTCCTGTTAATAGTCACAGGACAGGGAGACAAGCTACACCCTAGTGTGCCAGCTGCAGGAAGATGAGTGATTTGAAGATTTACGCTTGGGCCCAAATCCCTAAATAATATTAACCAGCATCTGGAGAAGCCTACAGGGGTTGTTGACGCTTCCGACATTATGACTGTAATTTTCACATTAACTGAAAAGTGGAGCAACACGGACTCCTCAAATTACTTAGTCTCCACAGCTTTATAGTAAGATGAGATCTGTATGGGCCTCTCTCTGCAGCTTTCCATCCTGTGCTCCACCCAGGGCTTGGCTGAAACATGTGCTAGATAAATCTACACAAGATGCTGCACAACAGCCTCATTTAATCCTCACACAGTGATACAGGAAGGGCAGCAGTTATTCTCATCTCACAGGAGACGAAGTGCCCACATAGCATGTGGTTGTTGACTCGAAGAATCATAAGGCCCTGACTTCGATCTACACTCTGTCAATAAACTCACCTGCATAATTCTAACGGTCTCGACATTCTGGCAAGCGTGGAAATAGCACCCCATTTTCCAGATAAAACTGAGACACAGAGTAACCAACACATAAGTATTAATTAAAATTTGACCACTAGTAACTAGCACCAGGATTGAACCCAGGCAGCTGGCTCCACAGACCACACTTCAAAACCAGCACAGACAATATCCTGCCTTGAGATCTGCCTGCCCAATAGATCTACCTTGTGATGGCCAGGCCAAGGCTACTTCTGTCCTTTCTGTAGCCCACCTCCCTGCCTCAACAAGTCCTGTCAATCATCACCTGTAAAAACAAAGTCACCCCGGGGCTAAGCAGAAGTCTAGTCAACTAGACAGAGTGGACCCATCCACAGATGAACCACCTCTTCATGGAAACATAGCTCAGGAGGTTACATTCTGAAGTAGGACAGGTTGAAGGTCTCAAGGTGGAGTAAGCATACACTGGGAAACCTCCCAGGACACTCATACTGAGAAACTTACTACTGAGCATCCACCTGCTACGTATGTATCACAGAGCCTCTTACATGTTACCAAAACTCCACTATAAGCTATACAGTTATTTTAACGGAAGAGGATATCTACATTAATCTTGGATGTTAATTAATTATTCATTACCATTTTAGGTAAATCGAACACTCAGGGCACAAGCCAAAGCTCGATGATCCTAGATATGCATGGGCAATGAAAGAAAAAACCACATAATTTGTCTTGAGTATAGATTCAGTGTAACAAGGTTCGAGTAGTAAAGACCTACCTAAAGTATGTAACCCCGCCTATGTTTTATCAATAAGCACAAAATATGTAAATATGTTTGCATTAAATGTAGAAAGGTTCATTTGCCACACAAATCAGCTCTTAAATTATTCTGCAAAGTAAGCATACATTTATATTTCCAAATTCATACAAAATTGGAATAAAAGTTTATATGTCCTTATATTCAGATACTCCCTGGTGGAAGAAAAATATCAGTAAAGTTTTTTGTACAAAATGGATCGATATGCACAGAGATTTTCCCCCAAGCAATTCAAATGTCAAAAGTAATCAGGAGTTGGCAGGGAATGGATACATGTATATGTATGGCTGAATTCCTTCACTGTGCACTTGAAATTATCACAGCACTGTTAATTGGCTATTGCTAAGTCACTTCAGTCATGTCCGACTCTGTGCGACCCCCTAGACGGCAGCCCACCAGGCTCCCCCGTCCCTGGGATTCTCCAGGCAAGAACCCTGGAGTGGGTTGCCATTTCCTTCTCCAGTGCATGAAAGTGAAAAGTGAAAGTGAAGTCGCTCAGTCATGTCCGACTGAGTGACCCCATGGACTGCAGCCTACCAGGCTCCTCCATCCATGGGATTTTCCAGGCAAGAGTACTGGAGTGGGGTGCCATTGCCTTCTATGTTCATTGGCTATATCCCAATACAAAATGTTTTTGATGTTAAACAAAATAAAGTTAAAAAAAGTAATCAGGCATTAAGTAAGATAACAAGACATATTTACAAGTTCCTTCACTATTCACCTGAAATCATCACAACATTGTTAATTGGCTATATCCCAATACAAAATGTTTTTGGTGTTAAAAAGAATTATAAATTTAAAAAAGGAATCAGCATTAATTAAGTATGATAACAAGGCACACTTACTGAAAAATCTGGTGTCTGACCTACCTATTGGATTTCTGTCGAAGAACAATACCGGAGTGCTCAAAATGGACTCGAACATTTGGTTGTGCAAAGTTTGTGAAGAACTAACAAGGACAAAGAATACCAACAGAGATCTGGCGATGCCAAACAGGACAGTGGATGCAGTTAACCCTGAAATAAAGAAACATCATTAAGCCCAAGATTTCTGCCTTTGCTTCAAGAAGGCTAAGCCATGCCAAGCAGTTTATAAAGATATTATATCCTTATTCCCATCAACTATCTGGATTCTAGAAGAGTTTAACTCATTCATGACATACATTTTAAAAACAAGACAACAAAAAACACTATTTTCCTCTCATTAAATATAAACTTCATGAGGGGGAAAGAAATGAAGTGTAAAACAAAATTTCATTCCAGTATTTCCTAACTCAATTATAAGTTTCAATAAAACTCAAAAGAATTTTTAAAATTGTTAGTCTTCTTCACATTTCAATTCTTTATAATTACACGTCATAATCTAATATGGTGAAAGGCTTTGGTATCAGCATGTTAATGAATAGGAAACAGAAGAAATACTATCATGTCCTTATAGACAAACCCAAGTAGCTTTAAAGAGCATAAAAATACCACTAAAACTTGCAAGCAAAAAATCTAACTGAACTGTAGGAAAATGCAAATTATAAATATAAATGAACATCAGCATTTAAATTACATTTTGTTAATGATAGAAATGAGTACCACTAGGCATATAAAAATTAGAATAACCTCCCAACATCTATTAAAGTCATCTTTTGAATGCTAAACAGAGAGGGGATAACTTCCGTAATAAATATTCCATTAAGTACTTTATTCCCTTCTGATGAGACACTTAAATTCTGAAATTTACATTTCAGTATTTAAATTCTGAAAGCTATTCAAATTTCTGGGCTCCATCAACAGGCATTTGCCTTAGCCCACCATCCTATGAGTATATAACATAATCCCCGACCTTCCTCCTTCAAGCCCCCATAGTCCACCAACTCAGAAGGTAAATAGCTAATGGATTTAGAGTTCTTAGCAGGAGATCAACAAAACACACAGAAAATTTCAATGAGTGGGTTCTTACAAAGATAACTCGCTCTATCTTTGCAGAAAGCTTGTATGTTTCCTGTGTGAATTTTAGATGAGGATTCCTCTTAAAAGTATGCAATGCCAGGTATATTCTAGGAACTGGTGTGAAAACAGAGCTGTGTTGATATTAGTAGGCAAGCCAGATGTTAAATTAATCACACAGTTATGGACATAATAACACTGTGATCTCAGGAAAGAAGGAGAAGGAACCCTAATGCTCAGACACTGGATTTCTCCCTGCTTAGCTTCTGCCTTAGTAAAGCCCAAGAGATGAGCAGTGTAGCGAAGGAAGAGTTTGCACACCTGCGAGGCAGTAATGCTTTTATTTGGGACCCTGGCTGCCAGAGGACTTCAACCAAGGTCAATAAATGCCAAGTTTCATTCAGAAAGAATTGGAACAATCTGAACCATAAGGTGGGGATCTGTTTCTAATCCCCTCACACATCCATAAAATGATATACGATTTAGCTAGAGCAACCTATTAGAATAGACAATAGTCACATATTTCCAGTGGCTGATTTTCTCAATATGCAATGCTGGTTTAACTTCCAAAATCCAGTACAGAGCAAATTAAGAGTCTTCATTCAACCTCTTTTCTTCTAGCAGATTTTTTAAATAATTATTCTAATTAATTCACAGAATAAACGTGGCTGGCTTAGAAACTTAATCTGTTAAGACATTACTGAATTACTCCTGGAAGCCCTAGGCACTCACATGGGCTCATTGTAAGCGACTCAGACTCTTGGATAATAGACCAGATGACTCAACTTTACCTGAGTAAATTCCTAAGTACCAGTTCAGATTGAGCTTCTCGGTTACATTTCCTTGTCCATTAACAGTGACATTCAGGGCACTCTGTTGATTGGCCCTAGGGAACAGGGAAGAAAAAAAGATTACATGATAGATACAATTAGGTAAATTAAAAAAAAATTATCCTTGATTTAGGAGACATGATTTATGCTGCAAAGTGTTTCCCAGCTCACAGGGCCCTGTGTTTCTCTACCATAAAAAAATTTCAATTTGAATTGCGACTTTCAGCTGTCTGAACTATCTGTGAGGAAGCTGCTACGGATCACGGGAGGGTCACACGCCACCAGCAGGATCTTTACATTTTCTTCAGGGAAACTATGGGAGAATCAGAAGAGGAGGCTGAACAAGACTCTGTGGAAAAGCGAGGTTTGTGTAGATGTCACAGCACTTTGAGTCAGACCAGGAATCACTCACCAGTATGAAAGCCACCAATCCTGCAGCACGTAGGCAACCTGGAGCAGGAAACAACAGTCACTCACACACTGACATCACTGAGCCTCACACCCCGCTCACCAGGATGGGGGACAGAAAAGCTCCAGAACACGGAGACGGTCCTTCCGGCTCAGGTTTGTGCCAAGCCCCACACCCGAGATGACCACAGGTCAGGGGACAGCATGCTACATTTTAATACCTCTAAAAGACATTGTTTATTTCTAGAATCTCTCTGTCATGTACACACACCACACCACCAAGCTTCACTTAACACAGTATTTATATACATGTCGGGATTTTTCAAAGGATAAAAGCTTGATAGGTAATGTGGTGGCCAGTTTTCTGTGTCAGTTTGGCCATACCAGTCTCCACTGATTCAAGAAAACACTAGTCCAGATGTTGCTGTGAAGGTATTTTGTGGGTGTGGTTCACATCCATCATCAGAACTTACAGGAGGTCACCCTCAACACTGTGGTGGCCTCGTCCACTCGGACGAAGATCTTAAGTGCAAAACCTGAAACTTCTTGGAGGAGGAAGAAATTCTGCCTCAAGACAGCAGGTTCAGCTCCTGCCTGAGGTTCCAGCCTGCAGGCCTGCCTTTCTGATTCACATTCACTCAGACAGATCCCACAACCTCATGAGCCAGTTATTTGAAATAAATCTCTTAATTCACATATTAAAAAATAATAATAATATAGTTAAGGATCAGCCTTAGGGCACAAATAAAAATTGGTCATTTGCACTTATTTTATTTTTGTTTAATCGAATAAACAAGAGGGTTTTTTCCCNCCCACAACCTCATGAGCCAGTTATTTGAAATAAATCTCTTAATTCACATATTAAAAAATAATAATAATATAGTTAAGGATCAGCCTTAGGGCACAAATAAAAATTGGTCATTTGCACTTATTTTATTTTTGTTTAATCGAATAAACAAGAGGGTTTTTTCCCATGGAAAAAAAATAAAAATCCTTCCTTACCTGAGCTGCAAGATTTACTAGAATGAGGAAAATGATGATAAACCAGTGAGCACCGGCTGTGAAGTAATTTTTATAAGCCTTAAAACCAACTTTTCCTTCCGAACGGCTCTCCTCAGTTAGGGTAACCTGTATATTCTCAGTCTTGGAAGGAAAGGCAGAGAGATACAAAAATTTAAATAATGAACCCTAAATCAACAACAACCTCCACTGCAAAGCTGCAGTGAAATAGACACAACTCATATGCTGGTAGGAGGGCAAGATACTACAGAGAGAGAAGAGTGTGGAAACACGGAGCCAAACCATGCGTGCATTTACCCAGCCATGCCAACTCTAGAAATCTATCAGAAATAAGGAAATGTCATCTGCAAAATGTTACTCATTTTCAAGTGCCTTTGCTTAAACAGCATGATTAACTGTACATGTACAAAATACCCAATTAAAGGATAAATGCAGATGCTTTCTCCAAAATAACACACAAAATGATATATAATCAAAGTATCCATGTACTTTATTTGTGTCCCTCAATGAGGACAGAGTGGTTTCTGAGTGTGGAAGTTGAATACTCATCAGAATCATCCAGAATTCCGGGTATAGACAGTGAGGGTCTGGATACTGAGAAAACTGCTAGATGATCTTAAAGGAGACCTAGTGCAGTTGTCCGTTTCTGTTCGCAGGATTTAGAATATACTACACAGTCACATGGGCCAAAGGTTTGCTGCCTACTGGATATGTGAGATCACAACAAAAAGGGGGTACCCTAACCCTGCCCCCCAAAGCCCCACCCACTAATTTGTTCTACATCTTGAAAAATAAGAAAGGAAGATGGGAAGACATTCCACACTGTCTGCTTTGCACCTTTGTGACAAAGATGTCCTGTCACAGACCATCTGATGATGAAGCAAAACAATGCCATCAGTTACCTGCAATGTCAGAATATTCCAACATAAAGCAAAAGCAGCTGATTTAATGGCAGGCATAGCAGGCTAGGAATGAGGGATTCTGGAAATTAACCATCTGGATGAATAAGGGAAGCCGGGATCCACCAGGGTACATACAATTAACTATGGCAACATCAAGAGTTCCACTGTCAATACCACATACATCATGCAAGTCATAGCAGTACAGCCAGGACTTGTCTCCATCCTACACCAAAAAGGAGAAGCCGAATCAGGCTGGCTCCCTGCATGCTGTTTTAATTCTACCAATTTCATGGAACAAGGCCGTGGAAATTTGGTGTCTTCTTTGGAACAAACAGATGTCATTAACAGAGCAGACTGAAGGTCCATGAAGCCACCAAGAGTGACAGACCCAGGCATGCTGCAGGATACGAAACTCACGTCTGGGCCTTCTGGAGTGGCCTCTTTCAAAGAGGGTCTGGAAGACTGTTGAGACCAAACCGAAGACTCCGAAAAGGTGCGATTCCTCAGGGTTGGAGTTTCTGGAACCGGAGATGGTTCAGCCTCCTCATTCTCCTTCTTTAAAAGGGAACCAAAATCTAGCCCGGATTTCAGGAACTCAGTGTAAGTCCCCTTTTGCACCATTTTGCCCTAAAACAGCAATAAAGAATTTGAGAGTTTGTGGTTAAGCTGTGTAATCATTTATGATATCTATCTTCTTTGTGAATTGTACCTTCTATCATTAAAACTATTCATCTTCATTTCAAACAAATAATTTAAAAAAATTTGAGAGGAATGGATTTTCATTGGATAATACTAACCAATCATGCACACATGCGTGTTATGCATGCTAAAGCATTTTAATCATGTCCGACTCTTTGNAGTCAGGTGGCGCAGCATCCTGGCGAGGAACCCCCTCTCTGGGGGAGACCCAGTGAAGCCTTTGGGGACCATTTGATACTAACAATGAAGCCTTTGGGGACCATTTGATACTAAAGAACAAGGAAACGATTCAGGATATACTATATATCTTGTCCTCACCTGGGAGACAAAGTGCATTTACCTTACTTAAGGAAAGTTGCATACAACTTTCTACTTAGTAAGATGCATTCAGAAACTACTCGTGGCACAAAGACAGCAATTTTACTCAACAACCAAGTATAACAATTCTGGGGGGGAGCCATCCCCTCTCTGCGGTGAGGGAGGAATCAGAACAACTGTGAGGATGGTCCAGGTGTGCTCACCAGGAGACAACTGGTCGTGGTGACAGTATTGAGTTGGCCAAAAAGTTCACTTGGTGAGTGTACATATTCTCAGTGATAGTGGTAAATAAGTCTTTTACTGTTGCTTAAAACTGATCAAAGTTTTTGGCCAACTCAATATTAAACCTGAGGTTGTCTTCTAAAAATAAGCCCCAAATAGGCAGGGCCTTATTCTCCTTCTGCACAGGCTCCCACACGTATCAGACACAGAAAGAGATCTGGGTAAAAAGAAGAAGGCAAAAAACTGAAAGCTAAGAGGGCTTTGCCACAAATCCAAGCAGAATGACCCGCAGAGCAGCCTGGCCTTCCACACACCCCAGTGCTAGCAATTCCAGAGACTTCTAGAAATTACTTACATCTTTTAATATCAGAATCTGACTTGCAGCTTTTAGGTATTGCAACTGATGAGTCACTAAGATTCTGATCTTCTCGTGCAAGGCTTGACAAATACACCTACAAACGCAAAAGGGACAATATGCAAAAACACATTAGTGGAAGTCAGCCAAACTGCAAGCATACACTTTGAAAACATGAGACAAAGACAGCAAAGATCTGTAGTTCAAGTACACATATGAATAAAAATACAAATTAAATACAAATTGATGAATTCAACTAAGAACTCAAATTAATCACCAACAAGTCTGAATCAAGCTCCACTAAAAAAAGAAAAAAAATTCTAAAAACCAGTCTAGCTAAACATGCATCAGCTGCTATGTTGTTTTCCCTAAAACTGATCGTAACAATTATTTACATATTTCATGATGAAAAACAATGGAGCAATACTTACATTTCAAAAGTTGATTAAATTAAAATACAAATTATTTTATTGTTATGTTGAGAATGAGAGAACAGGGACTGATGTCACAGACATATACATACATATTCCTTAGTTTCTTAGATGATGCTTTATGATGTACATATTAACCACCCTAAAAGAGTCATATCTTCTCAATAACCTTAGCCATACTCCCTTCCATAGACATTTCTTCCTAAGGAACATTAGACGGAAACTGAATGCAAGTGTGGTCTTTACTAGTCTCTAAAACATTCCCAGTCCTGTGCAGGAAGTAAATCTTACTTCATTTGCACTGAAAACTCTTTCAATGTGAAAACGAAAAATTACAGGGTGCCCGGTGACCACAGGCAGGGATCCGGGCAGGTACTCTGGGAGCCCGAGGCCCTTGCAGAGAGCAAATCTCAGCAACCTGGGCAGAGCTCAGCCTGTGAGTGAGTCAGATAGAGAGTCTGAAGGCGGCAGGCTGCAGCTCAGTCCCGCTCAGGAGCCTGACGACATCAGACAAGCAACTCAACCTCACGTTCTTCATCTCAAAACAACACCAGAGACAACCCACCCACATGTTCTAAAAAATCAAACCACCAATCCGCTCAGTAAACGTCAGCCCCCTTCCCTACTCTCTAACCACAAGCTGTCATGTGCTTTGGACACGGGACAGAAAAGTCCTAAGGGGACACAGGGTCTGTGATCAGAAGACCGGGGATGGAGACACATATACCATCACTTTGTTAAGTTCAAAAAGATTCATTTTTACCTTCTGACAAGGCTTAGTTCAGCTTTCGTGGTAAATTTCTTCACCAAGCATACCTTTTCAGTTTTCAATGGAATTTTTGGCTACTTTCAAAAATTACCTGCTATTAATCATTGAAGGCAGATGGCGTTAACCACAAGTTTTAAAAAGGTTTCTTTCCTGACATTCCATCACAGATGAGGTAACATAAATAAGCACAATAAAGTGATCAGTTTTGATGGCTACGAATGTGTTCCTAAATAAGACTTTTATTCTGAATCTCTAGAAAAATAATCTTCCAAGTTTTTAAGAGTAAAGATTTCTAAGACATATAATAAAAATTGACTCAGCGATGAATTCTTTAAAATTATTGCTATACGAGAGCTGTGTTAAGAAGGGACAAATCCCATAGCAGAGTAGATCAAATATGAACAGAAAGAGAGTCCCTATCTTCATTCATTGAGCAAACTTTGCTGAGGTACCAGGCACTGTCCCAAATGCCATGGATACACCTCAAGGTCAAGACAGCAAAGAATTCTCTGCACTGCGTACAGGGGGACGCTGAATGAGNTGAATCTCTAGAAAAATAATCTTCCAAGTTTTTAAGAGTAAAGATTTCTAAGACATATAATAAAAATTGACTCAGCGATGAATTCTTTAAAATTATTGCTATACGAGAGCTGTGTTAAGAAGGGACAAATCCCATAGCAGAGTAGATCAAACATGAACAGAAAGAGAGTCCCTATCTTCATTCATTGAGCAAACTTTGCTGAGGTACCAGGCACTGTCCCAAATGCCATGGATACACCTCAAGGTCAAGACAGCAAAGAATTCTCTGCACTGCGTACAGGGGGACGCTGAATGAGTATAGGAAATGCTCTATGGGGCTGTGATGTGTGCTCTGAGGGAAAGCAAGAGGGGCTGCTGTCTTAGACGGGGAAACAAAGGAGCCCTGAGACTCTCTGGGGAAACATCCTGGAAGAAGACACAGCAGGTGCAGGGGTTCTGGGACTGAACACGCAGGGCTGAGGCGCCTTCCTGCATTCAAGCCTATGGAGGGTGGGGGGACTGATAAATCGTCAAGTGCATCCATTGAGGGCTGTGGGAAGACAGAGGGCACGCGCGCCCCCTGGAGGAGCGGGAGGGAGTGGCAGGGCCGCCTTCCGCCTTCCTTCTGGGTCCTGGCGCACTGATCCCTGGCTCTGGGACAGAGGGACCAGTGTGAACAGACAGGGGTCAGAAAGGAGCCCCACTGAGCCAGCACAGCTGGGCACCGAGTGGGTGTGGGGACGAGCTGGAAAGGCTGAGGCGGGCAGACAGCAAAGCAGCCTGTTTTCTGTCTGAGGACCTGGAGCTGCTTCCTGACCGGGCTGGGGTGGGAATGGGGTTGTCTTTGAAGGGCTGGAGCGGGAGGGTGCGCTGTGTAGACAGTAGCACAAGAATCCGATCAGGACAGACATGAAGACCTGATGACATAGGAGGCAGGGGTCTGGCAATGCGGGGTTGAAACACATCAGGATCCACAGCGGGACACAGCTAGGGAGGCATCAGTTCATGTAAGGCCACTCACCTTCTTAGCTGATAGAACCCACTATGCTCACAGCATAAAGTTGTAAAACTCCTGAACCTGAATCACCTTGGATATAGATTCAAGACTAGAGGAAACTGTTAATGGCAAGTAGAAGTGTGAGTCACTCACTTTTAATAGAAAACACTCCCCATTACTAAGCGCTGACACGACCACCATCTCTCATAGCATGTTGTTCCATCCAATTTTCTAACTCGTTGAGAACATCCTCAGTTGCTGCTGAGTGATTTCCTAAATTGCATTCGTGCTCCCTGCCCTAAGTTTCCCCAGAGAATGTGGCTCTGATTGGCAAACAACAATCCAAACAAGCTTGCTTCTATCAAGTGTACATCCAAGGTCATTAAACCCAAGAGCTATAAAAAAATGCTCTGTTTGAAGGAGAACTTTTAAGAACTTCCGTGATAAGTACAAGAGGAACGGACAGGCTGAACTGCCAATGATTCCAGAAGTGAGGAATGGCAAATGAAGCTTACAGCACTCGCACCCTGTTACCAAATCCATGACAAGGCACTCCTCTATGGGAAAATTCACCAGGTCAGTCAGGAGAGGGGTGGGAAAGCCGGATGAGACCACACAGCTGGGAACAATGCCACAAGCCCTGCTCTCCTGTTCTGAACAATTTAATGCTTCTTTGCACTTTTTATAGTGGTGGGGGTAGTGGTTTAGTCGCTAAGTCATGTCTGACTCTTGTGACCCCACGGACTGTAGCCTGCCAGGCTCCTCTGTCCACAGGATTCCCCAAGCAAGAATTGTGGAGTGCGGTTTCCTTCTCCAAGGGATCTTCCCAAGCCAGGGATCGAACCCGGGCCTCCTCCATTGCAGGTGGATTCTCTACTGACCACAAGGGAAATCCCTTTTTATTGTGGTAAATGAAACATATCAGTACATAACATGAAATTTACCACTTTGCCTATCTTTAAGCATACAGTGCAGTGGTATTAAGCCCATTCACACTGCTGTGTAACCATCACCACCATCTGTCTCCAGAGTGTTTTCATCACCCCAAACTAAGCACAAGTTACACACAGACTTTGGTAGAACCTGCCCTATGATCCTGCTTAGTGGATGTGGAATCCCAGGTCCTCGTATCCAGAGCTCAGCACTCCTCACAAGTCTCTCTCTCTCACATCGGCAGACTCTGCAGAAGCCTCTCTACTTTGCAGCTGTGGCTCTGCTGTAAATCAATCATTTCCCCGCCAATTCAAATGCCGACACCTGAGAATTTGGTGATAAGGCCTCTAAAGACGTAATTGTTACCCCTAACGGTCTAATCCAATCTGACTTGTATCTCCAGAAGAAAAGGAGCTTAACACAGAAGGGCAGGGCATGTGCACAGAGGAAAGCCCAGGTGAGGACACAGGAAGGTGGGTGCTATCGGAGGCCAAGGAGACAGGTTCCTCAGAGGCAGGAATGAGAGCTGAGCATCCAAGTCTCCTTTTTCTGCCCAGTGTGGGTCCTTTCCCTCTCCTGGTGCACTGTCCTCCTTGCAAACTAAGAGGTTTTGTGCAGTAACATCTGTAAGGGCATTTAACTCAGTGCATACAGCAGGGCATTCATTAGTAAGTGCAGCTGGAAAGCTCATTGGCTTTAACAAGGTGGACAGCAGCAAGGGAGCTAACTAACCATGGGGGAGATGCAGATACTGTTTCAGAAAAAGTGAGTTCATGAGGCTTTCAAAGAGGTCAGTCTAAACTCCACCAGAGGCCTCCGTTAGCGTGACTTGGACACATTATACACAGAAAAACATCAGAGTTGTTCTACTTCAGAGGTTCAGTGGCCAAACAAGAGCAAGAAATTCAACAACAGACAAGAACAACAAATTCCAGAAACACAACATAAGAGTCAGGAGTTCAACCAGATTCTAGATACCTGCTGCTGCTAAGTCACTTCAGTCGTGTCCGACTCTGTGCGACCCCATAGACAGAGCCCACCAGGCTTCACTGGGATTCTCCAGGCAAGAACACTGGAGTGGGTTGCCATTTCCTTCTCCAATGCATGAAAAGTGAAAANCAGATTCTAGATACCTGCTGCTGCTAAGTCACTTCAGTCGTGTCCGACTCTGTGCGACCCCATAGACAGAGCCCACCAGGCTTCACTGGGATTCTCCAGGCAAGAACACTGGAGTGGGTTGCCATTTCCTTCTCCAATGCATGAAAAGTGAAAAGTGAAAGGGAAGTCACACAGTCATGTCTGACTCTTAGTGACCCCATGGACTGCAGCCCACCAGGCTCCTCCGTCCATGGTATTTTCCAGACAAGAGTACAGGAGAGGGGTGCCATTGCCTTCTCCGTCTAGATACCTACTTTCACAATCAAGTTACCCATACACTGTGGGTTTAAGTATCCATGAAGCAATGTGCAATGACTCAAGACATTCTGAGGTACAACAAATCATTCTCAGATTCTATTCTTTATTCAGAATTTTTGAACCTACAGAATAATTAGCATCAACAAGGTCTTTCCAAAGAAGCCCTATGTCAGTACTGAAAACGTCACTTCTAATGTGTCTTTTAAAAAAAAGATGAAGGAAAAGGATTGGCAGCCAAGTACCAGATTACTGAGTCCCACTCTGATTTAAAAACTGTAAATCTTCCTTCTTATTTCTGGGGTCTGGATCCATCCACAGTGTCTGGTTATCAACTGCAAGTAGCAGGAGGAAATCAGCCATCTATTCCTCACACCCTAAGGACAGACTCCACTTCTCCTCCCTGGAAGCACCTTCTGTATTTTCCTTTCTTGACCTCATCATGATCAAAATTTCTTCTGTGGAATGAAGGGAAGGGAGAGAGGGACACCAGGGCAGAGCCAGCTGAGTCTCTTGAAGCACAAAGGCTTTCTTGAGCTCTTTTCCTTGATCTTTAATCGTTCTTGGAAAGCAGAAGTAACAGGAAACAGGAGCAAACTCACAGTTCAAACAAGTGCCTGCTGACTTCTGCGTCCACTGCGCTGAGTGGATCGTCTAGGAGGTAGATGTCTGCATCCTGATACACGGCTCTAGAAAACATAGAGACATCAGGATAAAACACTTTACACTCCCTGGGTCTCGTCTCTGAATCACAAAGGTGTCCAACACCTCCATGTTCATTCCAGGAGCCCAGGGAAGGGACCAGGACCCGGCTTCACACATGCTCACGTCCACTAGGAGCCGCAGAGGAGAAGGGGCAGGATGGCGACTGAAACCCCATTTACCTGGCGAGGTTGACCCGGGCTTTCTGCCCCCCACTCAGTGTGGTTCCCCGGTCTCCTATCATAGTTAGGTCTCCATCCTCCAGAAGCTGTAAATCCTACATGGAGACAGAAAAGGGAAAAAAGGAAAAGATTTAAAATGTGTTCTCCTGCCATCCTAACCCTTTAGCCTTAGCTCTACATATAAGTATTTTATGAACAGCAATGAGTTTATTTCATAATGACTGAATTGTAATCTTGAATATTCAAAAAAACCTCATTTGTTCTGATTCCACAGGTGTTCACTGCATTTATGAATTTGACCATGATAACAAGAAAGTGTTTATTGAGGATCGATTTTACCCCAGGCATTGTTTCTTTCCACGGTATGAGACAGACGATATGGAAAATTAACCTGCGTGAAAATATTGAGGATAAGAAGGAAAAGGAAGCCAGCTCAGGGCACAGAGAATAAAGGAGGGAAGCGAGTCCACACTGGGGTCAGGAGGTCACGGCTCAGAGTGGATGTGAGCAAATCAGTGGGAGATGGGGAGGGGGGCTCACGTAGACTGCCTGTAACTCGAGTGATGCTGCCACAGCAAGCAGAGTTCAGAGTTTGTTATCCACTAAACCCCTCAGGCATCATCCTAGGACACACAGCAGGACTATTCTGCAAATGAAGCCGGAGCTTCTCTGTACTTTAGCAAATTTGGGAAGAACAGAAATGGCACAGTGAAGCCCCCAGGATAAGCAGCTTCTCAACTTCTTCTACAAAATGTGCGCGCGCACACACACACACACACACACACGTTCCCTGAATAACAGGGGTGCATCCAGTGAAAGGCAGCAGTTGCTCTGTTGTGAAAATTCATCACTGTTTTACTTTAATTCTTGCTTTTAATTTTCTGGAGATACAATAAGCCAGTTTGAGATACATTCCCAACCCTAAACACACACACAGAGTTTACTTGGTCTCTGTTTTACTGGTGACAGCCCCTGCAAACTGTTTCAGTTATTAATGCCTAGATTTTATGTTGCTTTGGTTTCCTCCACAAAACAGCACCACACTGTAGCACAGCAATCTCAACCATGCTCTGGAAAAGGCACTTAAATCCACTCTTCCACTTAGCACAGATGGGCCCCAACAAGGCTTTCTCTGAGTCCGGTAGCAGGACTCCGAGTATGCTGTTGACTCTGCAAACTATTTATGGGCCAGCCACAAATGGGAAAAGCATTTCACAGGATTTGAAGTAAAAATCCAAGTCAGCCTAATTTCCCAGCCACCATTTCCTGATTAGGTATAAGAGGAAAAAGTCCAGTTCAGCATATAATACAATGCCTCCCACGGGAATTTTCATTTATTTATTTCTTAAAACCAATTCCCAATGAAGAGCAGACACACAAACTACAGGGAAAACTAGGAAATGGCTCGTTGGTTTGATGCCATCAGCCAGGAGCATATGGAGGGCCCTTCAGGGATGCTGGCTTCTTGGTGTAGAAACTGCACGGAGCAAACTGTTTCCATCAGAGGAAGGCTGGATTCCTGAGTCAAAGCAGGAGGACCCTGACTTTCATCACACCTGTAACTCCATTTCGCTGACGGCAGAGCACTACAATTTCCATTTTAAAGACGATGAAACTGGTCCAGAAAAGAAGCCAAAAATCACGTGATTTTCTTCCCTCCTGAACAGAGAAACAAACTAAATCCCCAAGCCTTGTCCCAAACTAAATCCCCAAGACTCCTGAGCCTTGTCGTTTAAGCTTGACCCCTCCAGTTGACCAAACATTATTGGCTTGTTCCCTGAATTGTGTTGTGTAACTCATTATACTGTCACTTTGAATACGGCATCAGCTTAATTCCATGTTGCCAAATGTGATTACTTCATGTTTTATTACAGACATGTTTTCAGCTCAATGAACTTAAAACGCTTGCTTCAATTAGATCTAGTTATCATGTGTCTAGTTGTTATTAATGCATGTGATACACGAAATGCTCCTTTTTCCTGTTTTATCTTCCAGGTGTGGAGGAGGGGGGGTCACCCGTTAGAAATATTTTTGTTTGTATGTATGTATTTAGTTTCTATGCATGTATTTACTGAAAACCTGGTAGGTTTCCATTTTACAAAAGTTGCCATGCCTTTCTGCAATAAACCTGTACCTCCCTCATTTTATACGAAAGGAAANTTAGAAATATTTTTGTTTGTATGTATGTATTTAGTTTCTATGCATGTATTTACTGAAAACCTGGTAGGTTTCCATTTTACAAAAGTTGCCATGCCTTTCTGCAATAAACCTGTACCTCCCTCATTTTATACGAAAGGAAACAGACACCTCAAATCCAAGATGACGCTCTCCAGAGGACACACTTTTGGGGAGGCAGGCCGGGGGGGGGGGCACCTCTATTGTCTATGACTGTCTTATGTCCATCCACTGAAACATGCATTCCAAAAGGAGATAAGCAGAGGCTGCAAAAATGCATTAAGTGGTTCCCAGGTGTTGTGCAGACCTAGAGTCATAGCCGACATTTCAGAGCAGCAGCAAGGCCTCTTGGAAACACTGTGACCCAATGTCCTTGTTTTCCTGCAGAAATGTGAGATGCCCAGATAGGTAACAGGACAAGTCCAAAGTGACAGCAGCCGAGTGACAAAATCGGGGGAGGGACTCGGCTCCCTTCCTGCCAAGGAGGGAATGGGCATGAGGGGCCCTGCCTCTATGCTCTGACCACGCAGAGAATAGGAGGGCAGTTGATGATCATAAACGTCACATCACATACGGCAGCCCAGTTCTGCAGGGCTCCTTCCCACCAGTCTGTTACACATGCAGCCCCAAGGGTATGTGAAGCCCCAGGACACTCCCCCACATTACTGGTCCAATCACCCCAAGAGGCTGCAGCAAAGCATTGACCATCGTGGATCTGAATCTGAACTGCAAATGCAGAGATGGGGTGTTTTACCTCTCCAAGCTTCCGTTTTATCAACAACATAGAAAACACTGGTAAAACATTAGTAACTCATACACCTTTTTATGTATGCTTGCATGGGAATGACAGAGATGATCTGGACATCAACTCTGAATAAATGGGAGCTATTGTTCTTACTGGGACTTTTCAGGTGTCTCAGTGGTAAAGAATCCGTGTGCCAACACAGGAGACTCAAGATATGCAGGTTTGACCCCTAGGTCGGGAAGATATCCTGGAGGAGGAAATGAAAACCTGCTCCAGTATTCTCGCCTAGAGGATCCCATGGACAGAGGAGCCTGCCTGGTGGGTCCAGTTCACTGGGTCACTGTCAGGCATGACTGATGAGGCTTAGCACACACAGAGGCGTTCTTACTACTTTATATTTGCATTTCCCCTTTCCTTATAATATTTTTTTTAAAAAGATATCCCAATCCTGCCAACCCTACATCATTTCTGCAAATGAAAAATCTATTTAAAACAACTCAGGAGAAAGAAATAGAAAAAAAAGCAAACAATTCTCTTATGTCCACAAAATTATCAAATACTACTCTATGATGTTCAAGCCACTGTTCAACCACAATAACTATTTCCTCACAGGTCTTCACCCCCACATCTTTCAAAGGCTGTCCAGCCTTTTTCCTCAAGTATAAAAGAACAGTCGGATGTCCAGACTGCACTGAACTGACCCAGGGGGAGCCCTTTAATGCTATTATTCCCTGATTTTTATAACCGAAGAAAATAACATAGCACCTAATCAGTATTTACCTTTTTTTCCTTTCCTTCCATCAAATCATCAATATATTCTCCTACTAGGTAAGCCCAGTTTGCATAACTGATTCCCTAATTTTAATTACTAAATCTCCATGGTACAGTAAAATGTTTCAATTTCCACTTTCTGTGAAACATAATACCGTTTCTGAAAAGAGTCTCTCCTCCTGTGAAAAAAGGCTGTATTAAGAAGAAATGGTAAAGGAGTCCTTTTTCTTTAATTACTAAGGAAAAGCAAAGTGGAGAAGAAAACCTAGAGACAGAAAGGGACCAAGGAGGCATCAACCAAGTGCAGGAGGCAGATCTCATGTGGATTCCAACAACAGTGAAGGAGGTTTCCAGTGAGATGATCAATTCCACATAAGCACTGAGGAGAAAGCTAATGACAGGAATTTGAGTTATTTTTCAGGTAAAATAATGTGGTCTCTTTTCTGAGGTCTAGAATCTGCTCCAGAATGGCCTGGGGGGGGGGGGGGGCAGGCAGAGGGCAGGAGTGGAGATGAAGCAAGACTGGCCACCATCTGATCCGGGGCGAACTTGGGAGTGGGTACATGAGGGTTCAATACACGGCGCTATTTTTATAAAGTTTTGTAATTGTGCACTAAAAGAGAAGTAAAAGTGAATAAAACTGCAGAATACAAAACAGTCCCCACCCCAAAAAAGGCATTCTGTGTCATTACGACATCAGAATTCACACAGTAGCATACATGTGTGAATGTTCGTGAGAAAACCAGCTTCAAGTATTAGGCGACACTAAAAGATCTAACAGACCTTGTAGCTTAAACCAACATGATCGTCATTTCAAATCTGAGCATATGCAACTCAAAAGTCATTACTCACCTTTTTCAAAGCACAAGCCTTTATTACTTTTTCGTATCGTTCCTTTTCATATTTCTTCCCAAATAAAATGTTACTCCTCACAGTTCCTGAGAACACCCAGGGCTGCTGAGAAACGTACGCAATCCTCCCGTGCACGCTGACCTGCCCCTGGCTCGGGGGCAGCTCTCCCAGCACAGCGCTTAACAGTGATGACTGAAACAGACGGGAACACACACCCGTGAACAGGGTGCACTCAGGACGGAACACGCCCCGCAGCACAGCTGACCCCACCCGGGTTCTTGATAAATGACAAGAGCCCTTTCATTTAGAACAGGATGAAGTACAGTTCTGGCAGTTGCGGGAAAAAAAAAGAAATAACACTGCTGGTCAATATAAACTAATGAATGAATATATTCAGTTGATAAGAAACATGATTATTAATATAATACTAAAACAACCTAAATGGGCTTCCCTGGTGACTCAGGCAGTAAAGAATCCAACTGCAATGCAGGAGACCTGGGTTCCATGCCTGGGTGGGGAAGATCCCCGGAGGAGGGCATGGCAACCCACTCCAGTATTCTTGCCTGGAGAATTCCCATGGACAGAGGAGCCTGGAGGGCTACTGTCCATGGGGTAGCAAAGAGTCGGACACGACTGAGCGACTAAGCACAGCATAACAACCTAAACTGCCCAATAGTTTCTCCCAAATGAAATGTAAATTCAGCAAAGACTAATTAAGAATGTTTAACATACTTAACGAACAAAACAGCCCAGCAGGATGCATGGTTCATGTATCTGATGTTTAATTCAGCTGTCCCTGCATCCCAGGCATCCTTTACTTATCAAATATTTGTTTTTAACAAGCTTTCTGTGATTAACATATCCAGAGATGATTTAAAAAAAAACCACCTCTGGAGTCAAGTTTCAAAAAAGTCCATCGTATAGGAACTCATCACCCTCTCATGTACATATCCCTCATTTAGAACTCTGTGTTTTATTCTTTCAGACGAGGTTCATACCGAAGGAGTGTGTCCGTGTGTCCCAGCCACACTGGGCTGAAATAATCTGTGTGCCCCAGAACCTGGTTGCCTCTGGAGGGCAGAGATGTTGGAGTTTTGCTCTCATCTGTTACCTTTAGCTACAGCATGTGGCTACACATTCACTACCCTGGGCACAGACAGGACCAAGTCATGTCATGTGAGGAAATGCTCACAATTCCCAGAAGAGCCTTTCCAACCTCCAGAATCCCTGGAGGGACAACCATCACAAAAAGAAGACCCCTCTATCTCATTCTGTCCTGAACAGCCTTTCCTTCACTAACACGTCAAAAGCCTGACAAGCAGTTTCCAAATGTGCAACGTGAAGCACCAAGAAGGGAAGCACAGTGTGATTTATCCAGATTCATCTGGCCATGAAACCTTCCTGAAAAACTCGTGTTCCCTGGAACATACCTAGGGAAACACTGTTCTAGACACCCTCGATTCAAAATGAATCATACACAGCTCTGGGATCCACTCTGAGAATTTAACAGGGGCTGTGGTGTTGCATCAAGCTGACAAAAGGCGTCACAACTTACCTTTCCTGCTCCCACAGGTCCAACTACAGCTAACAGTTCACCAGGTCTGACAGTAAAGGAAAGACCTTGTAGGGTTGGGGTGTCTGATGCCTGCAAATATAAGTTTAGAAAACTTTGTTCATCTCATTAAAATTATACAAGAACTCTGAAAAGTGGAGAAAAGAATATATCATTGATATGCTAATATAACCCCTATTTTCCTCCTTCCTGTTTTAAGATACTGAGCCCTGGGGGCCTTTTATCCCCAAATATCTTTGAAACAGCTTTAGTTTGCCTTTAGGAAGGCTCCTTCTTTTTACCAGATTTCCATATGATCGTGTTCCAGACACTCACGGGATTTAAGGACTGAAATGACAAGTCACGTGTTCAATATGTACCTGCACGTTGCACACTAACTTACAACAATAATATACTCAATTGAATATCCAGTATGGGAGGTTTTTAAATCAATTGTGAATTTTCATTATAGCCCTTGGTTATGTCGACTTCAGTATTGACCACAAGGTGGCAGAATACGTACGTATCATGCCTGCTCTTCTACTAATAATTTGATATCTCCTCTCACCTCTGTATTTTCACTTGGTAAAGAATTAGTCTTACTAATGCTCAGCAAGCAGCAGAGCATTTTATATGATATAGTTGCTCTTGGTAAATAAAGTTGCATAAATGGTAGTCAAGGCTCAAATTTAACCAGAGCAGTAGTTTCACACCAAAAACAAAACAAAACCAAGAAAGGGGGATTAAGTATAATACCATGGGTCAGTGATAATGCCTCAATTGTATACCTCTTACATGCTAAACAGAGAGAATAAAGTACTTTTACTGTAAAAGTAAAAACAAACCCGGGAGTTACCTGTGAAGGTCAACAATCCAACACAAAGGAGAAAAACAAAGTATTCATCATGCCAATCACAGGTCATGTTCATGAACAAACTTAAGGGTGTATATGTGTGTGATTATATATACTGTATTCTTAACTGCTAATTTTTTTTTAAGTAATTAAATGCCATTACATAAAATACCCAAAAGACTAATAAAAGATAATGTTCTAAATGAAAAACTTCTCTGGAAAAAACTGAACCGACTATAGATACAGTCACTTACTTAAAAAAATAAATAATTATTTATAATCATCAAAATAACTAGCCCTAGATTTTAAGAGAGACATCTTTTCACTCCTTTTTAATTGACCCCTGAATTCTAATTATTTTTCACTCAGAAATACTTCACTAACACAGCATTGTAAGACAACTATACTCCAATAAAATTAGTTAAAAAAAAAAAGAAATACTTCATTATTTTCCTCTCACAACAGTTCATGATTCTGTGGAACAAAACACACAAGCATAGCTTCTTGTTGCAGCCCTTCAGCTAGTCAGGGCAAAAATCAGGGACTTCCCTTCCTGTTCGGGATTAAGGCTTTTCATTACTAAAATAGTAGCCCCAGGTCTCATATGAATTACAAAGATACATTTTAATACATAAGAAACCTTTTTAAAGCACCTTCCAATTCTTTATTCTTCTTTTAACATTTAGGGCTTCTATTTTACTACTTTTCACTCAGCTAAGACTAAAAATAGTGAACCACTTACAAAAACATCAGCTCCCTGTCAGTTTGTCAGGGCCAGACACTGAATTCTCTCCCTGTTCAGGCTTCAGGATTGGGTATTGCTCCGTTGTGCCCAGAAGGGGGCAGCACTGGACTGCTCACTGCTGCTGGGTCCTCTCCCCTCTAGATTTTCCAGGCTCAGAGGATGCTGGCTCAATAAGCATCATCAGCTGAGCCCTACTCATGAATGAGAGTTTCATGAATGAGACTCGGATACTGAGATATTCCCCCACCTGCCCGGCTGGTTATGGAGGGGAGCAGGTTACAAAGCTCATGTCTTCCCCTGGACTCCCAGCCCAGCAGGGGTCTCATTCAGACTCAGCTTCTCTCTAAATCTCCAATGTCTGTATCCCTCCCCGCTCCAAGGGGCTCTCTCACCTATGACCTAACCTGACAGCCCCTAATTACTAATGACCCCAGCAAGGGACATGTGCTTTCCCTAGGCAAGGCCAGGAGGCTGTGATGTACTGTAATGCAAATTGCACAGAAGTATCAGAACATACTATTAACTTCATTGGACTAAGAGCAAAAGAGTTCACTTTAAAATGCTGCATAGTTAGGAACAAAATAAATTTGGTAATGTTAGCATTTACACAGTAGCCCTTATAATGGAATTTTAGTGCTGCTTTCCATAAATGTTCAACTGTATTATGATGAGAAATACAAAAATAGGAGGGAAAATCTATAATATTAAGCTAGGAGCAACTATCAGGTTGGAAAAGTCACCTTGTCTGAATTTCCATGTGCAAAAGCTGTAGGGGTATATTATTATTTATTTGGCAATATACTACTGTTTTGTAGGTGCAGAGGCAGGTACTGAATCTGAAGTAGTGGCACAATACGTAGTGTCACACACTTAAGTGGCACGAGGCAGGAAAAAACGAGTCTACAGGGTCTAGACACTTGCAATGTGGTCCCCAATGCCACCAGCAGAGAGGCTCTTCCAATTTCTGCATAAGTAATTCCCTGCATGGAACTCCCTCTCCTAGACCACGGGTTCTATTTACCCTCCTATTCCACACTCTAATTCCTTGATAGCTCAGTTGGTTAAGAATCTGCACAGATATCCACGGAACCATGGAGGTGGGACACTTTCAGTCCCTGGTAAAGGGGGAGGCACTGCATGTACAAGTTTGAGAGTGGTCCCTATTATTTTTCTGCTGTTTGTTTTTAAAGTGAAAGTCGCTCAGTCATGTCTGACTCTTTCCGATCCCATGGATTACAGTCCATGGAATTCTCCATGCCAGAATACAGGAGTGGGTAGCCGTTCCCTTCTCCAGAAGATCTTCCCAACCCAGGGACTGAATCCAGGTCTCTCTCACTGCAGGCAGACTCTTTACCAGCTGAGCCACAAGGGGAAGCCCTTTATTTCATAAATAAACCAAGTGCTGGAAAATCTCCAGTTCTCCCTGTCAGCTTCCACACACTGCAACCCCTTCAACTGGCAATCACTGGTACTCACCATGCCTACCTGCTGTTTCCTCCCGGCCCCTGACTGCCAATAAAGTAGCCAGAACCATGCAGAAGCTTAGGATGGGGGAGCCCCCACCCTAACTCACAGCAAAAACCCTAACTCAGCAGTAAAGAATCTGTCTGCAATGCAGGAGACAAGGGTTCAAACCCTGAGTCAGGAAGATCTCCTGGAGTAGGAAATGGCAACCCACTCCAGTATTCTTGTCTAGGAAATCCCATGAACAAAAGAGCCTGGAGGGCTACAGTCCATGTGGTTGCAAAGAGTCAGACAAGAGCACACAAGCATGGTCTTACCAGGCTGCAGTGATGGTCTGACAACATCAAGGCAAAAAATGTACACTGATTCCCAAAAACCTGCTGTCTTTAATGACTGGTTGTGTATTTGTTGGTTAACCCATATCACACTGAGGCATTTTCTCTCCAATGCTGCAAATTCTACCATTACAAACATATGTACTTTAAGTTCCAAATGGGTTAACAGTTCTCTTGAGAGCAACATCTCAAAGGTCTTAGGCTGACTTTAAACTGAATCTCCATCACATGCAAATCTTATTCCTCATTGAGAATTTTTGTAACATACTTTCAGTAAATGAATAAATCACATTTATGCCATATATAAAACCTCAACATTCTCCAATAAACCTTTCAGCAGTCAAGATCTTATAACAGAAGGTTTCCTACCTTATCCCAAAAAGCAGTGAAATCTTGCACATTCACGATCATTTTACCATCTGATGGCAGTTGAGAGTGGAGCTGTGTTATCTCATCAAGTAACAGGAAGTTCTACAGAAGGAAACACACAGATCAGATTCTTTAAACTGTAGGAACAACGAATAAACAAAAAGAATTGCTTCCTTAGAATCTGCAATAAAACTTTATGCAGCCTACATACTGCTATGTCAACTGTACGTAATGTGTAGTTTAAACTGGAACAAACTAGATAAAAATACAATATTATATACTATAATAACATACAATCAAGTATATGTATATATATACACATATATACACATTATTATAATAGATTATAATAAACTATATTTTATATATATATACATACACACACATATTATTATAATAACATACAATAAAGTATATTATATTGTCAGGAAGCACTTAACAGGAGACTTCCTGTGTGCTGTTTTGGATCTGTCAGGAATTCTCTGCTCCTTATTAATTCCTGAATATTCAGAAATTAAGAGGAGAGGCAAGCCTCTCCTGGGGGGCTGAAGAATCCAGGCATTTCCTTCATTAGTTTTTCTAGACAGTGATAAGTACCCTCTTCCTTCTTGTGAACCATACAGTAAAAGTGATTGTTTACAACTCTCTCTCTCTTTAATTTGGATTGCCTATGTTTTCTAAGTCTGGAATTTTAATCTTTATCTTTGCTGAGAATAACTACCTTGTAAGACAGTATATATGCCCACACCATGTTGATTCAAACACCTTTGCTCCATCAGAGCTCTGATCCCCGAGTCTCTCTTTCTTTCTCTCTCTTTTTCAGGCTGATCCCTCAGAGGCCCTCTGAGTTCACTTTCCTGCCCGGATTTCTAAGACCCTCTCGAGAAGGCGCTCTGCATTTTCACTCCATCAAGAGGGCACCTGAGGCAAGTCCTGTGTCAGGGGCTTTATTGGCTTTCTGCATAAACCAAGGAATGTCAGCCTCTTTCGCTCTCCTTTACTTTCATAAAGGACCGCAACATTATATATACCTAAGGAACTTGTTCTGAGGAGGATTGTAAGCCCCCCCTCAAAAAATATCAAAAGGTCCTAACCCCAAGTACTTCAAAACACGACTTTATTTGGAAATAGAGTTGTTGCAGACATAATCAGTTAAGGTAAGCTCACAGTGGATAGGGTGGGCAGTGGACCCAGTAAGATTGGTGTCCTTATAAGAAAGGAGACACAGCAACAGAAAATAACCATGTGATTATGGAGACAGAGGCTGGAGTGCTGGCAGTCACGAGTCAAGGAGCTCCAAGGTTTGCCCACAAACACCGAAGCCAACAGAGGAGAGGAAATGAGTTACCTTAGTAGGATTCAGGGGGATCCTAGACTCTGCTGACACCTAGATATCAGACTTTTAACCTCCAAGGCTGTGAAACAACATAATTCTGTGGCTTTAAGCCACCAAGTTTGGGGTACTTTTTTATGGCAGCCCCAGGAAATCCATACAGAGACTTAAAGGGACTCTTGCAAGAGAGAAAAACAAAATATCCTTGTAACCAACTTTGGTGATTGTAAGTAACTTGTACAGGATGGATGGGTAATTCTAAGACTGAGAGGCAAACCGAATCCCCACCAACACAGGTGGCAACTGACAACACGTGAGGACGTTTGAGAAACAGAGCACCACATGAGCAGCAGGGACCTTCCCTGCTAAACATCATGAACAGCCTTCAAGTCCTTGACATCTTCATCTAACACGCCACAAAGCTACAAATGTGTTTGAACCTTCAACTTCAAAAGAACAACTGGGAAAAACAACATAAAAACCTGCTTCTGTGCAGGAAAAGGAAGAAGAGATCCTTGCATCTCTCCAGAGACCAGCTGGTGGGAGTCACAATCCACTTGTTCCCTCCTCCTCCCATCCAGCCTCACCAAGAACCTGGAAGAACCTGGACACAGGGCACGGATACTCCTCCCTGCCCCGAGCCCATGTCCAGCAGGAGGAAGGATGGACAGACGGTGGGTTGAGCACGCCTCTGCAGACTCTTAACCACCTTAGCCTGAGTTCTCTCTCCATACCACCTCTCTCATCGTCAGCCATGTACCAGCTGTCGCCTTTTCTGACACAACTCTCTCTGCCAATTCTCCATTCCTCTTGAAACATAATTTCAGCATCTCACTATTAATTACTTTCAAATATTGATATATATTTTTTCTTTTGCTGGTTCTTTCCCCACCACCGCTGACCCTACCTCAACACAACTCCCTCTTGATCTCTTTACAGCACGATTGAATGTGTCCACCACATTTAAATCCCCACAATGTCCCACCAGGACCGAAGTCCACAGTCCCCAAGTGGCCTCTGCCCAGACACCCTGAGTACTAATCTCATCCATCCTTCCAGGCCATCTCAAATGCTAATCCTCCTGGGAACCAGCTCAGAACCCTTGAGGCTACCACCATCCTCCCCACCTTTGAATCCCTGGAGGGGTAGTAAATCACAAAGAGAGGAGACACTATCTCCTTCATGCACTTACACTGTCCAGCTTCAACTAAGACTGAGCCTTGCACAAAGTCAGCCCATCATGGGCATTAGCTAAAGGAAGTGACTGTACCACGTAGTGGCTGCATGGATTTGACTGTTCACTGACTGCATGGCTACAGCCTTACACAGTCCGAGTTCACATAGCAACAAGCAAAAGGTTGTACGTATATATTATCCAACTTGTCTAGACAGAAATTAAAATTTTAGCTTAAGCGCGTTACCAAAAAAACTCAATATTCAGTGTGTGTATAGCCAACTAGAAATTCCTCACTTTCAAAAAAACCTGACATAAAANGGAGTGGGTTGCCATTTCCTTCTCTTAAAGGAACATTTAGCCAAAGCAAAACGAAACAAAAAGTCAGCAAAATCATCAGTCAAGTCTGTAAATTGTCAAATACTCAGCTACCTAGCCACATTCCAAATGGCTTTCCATTCTCTAAAAGCCATTCTCCATTTTTTCTTTTAAGATACCCATGAGTTTTTTCTTCGTCTTTTTTGCTGGACAGGCTTCACATATGAAAACTACATCTCTCAACCTCCATTGCAGTAAGGTCTGTCCATGTGACTACATTTTGTCCAATGTGCTGTAAGAGGAAGTGCTGCGGACAGCTTCTAATTCAAGGCTAGTAATGTATATGTGGTCTTTCCTTTTGTCATTCATTTACCCCTTCCTACTTGTTGGAATGTGGGTCCTCGACCGTGGGAACAAGAATGGCATGTTAGAGATGAAAACACTAAAGTAAAAGGCTCCTGGGCTCCTGACAACTTTGTAAAGCAAAACCACCAAAACCACTTCCATTTTGGGGGGAGAACGAAAAATATACATTTTTTCTTTTCTCGTATGCATGCATGTGTGCTCAGTCATATCCAACTCTTTGCAACTCCATGGACTGTAGCCCACTGGACTTCTCTGTCCATGGAATTTTCCCGCAAGAATACTGGAGTGGGTTGCCATTTCCTACTCCACTGCTCTTATAAGACTGTTATTTGAAGTTTCTTCTATACACTGCCAAGTGTCTGTCCTCATTATATGATATTATTTCAAGATATTTTAAGGACATTATTGAAAGTTATTATCTCCTTGTCCAAAGGCCCATTTTTCAAAATCAAAAAATCAGCATTAAGCTATGAATGTTTTACCATGATGGTTAAAATTATTCTGGGGAAATTAATGACAAGGTAGAAAATGGGAACATCAACACACAAGCAGTTTTCTCCCCCCACTTTCATCTGTAGTTTCCTCCCCAGAAAACAAGGGCAGGACCACAGGGGCCTCTTCGAATGGAAGACTTTTGTGCTCATGGTACATTTCCCAATTAGCCAGGAGCAGATTTTCTGCTCATTTGTCTCTGAACATGATGACTTTCCTTGGAGGGATTTGACTTTCCAACAGAAACTAAGGTTAATAAGAAAGGCAGTGAGAAGAAGACATTTTAAATACAAGAGTGGTAAAGAGGGGAGAATGAAGTTACCTGGAACCTATGTATCCTGTTGTCTGTTTGCATTAGGAGTCGCATCCTTTAAAGCTGAGAAGAAACTCTCATGTCCCCTGTTCCTGACCTAGCGTCAGACTTATTCTGTTGTTGTTGTTCAGTCGCTTAAGTCAAAGCTGACTCTTTGTGACCCCTTGGACTGCAGCACGCCAGGCTCCTCTGTCCTCCACTATCTCTCAGAATTTGCTCAAATTCATGTCCATTGAGTCAGTGATCAGACTTATCACCTGGAAATGAAATAAAAGTCACTTGTTATGGCAAGGCAAGAAGAATTTAAACATAAATTTTTTTCTCTGCCCATTTGGGCTTCCTTTCTTCCTTTTATCATGTATNTAAGCGCTCAGCCTTCTTCACAGTCCAACTCTCACATCCATACATGACCACAGGGAAAACCATAGCCTTGACAAGATAGAACTTAGTCAGCAAAGTAATGTCTCTGCTTTTGAATATACTATCTGGGTTGGTCATAACTTTTCTTCCAAGGAGTAAGCGTCTTTTAATTTGGTCGCTTGTAAAACCATCCTGAGTAATATCTATAGCTGATGATTTTATGCAGAAACATCACAATCCTGTTTTCTATATGTCAATAATTCACTGATCAGTTATTAGCCCTTGGGATATGTCAGACATACTGTTATTTACAAGTACGGAACAAAATCAAATAGTGTCTCTATCCTCATGAAACTCCCAATTCTGATTTTCTTTTTTGTATGTTTATCATTTTTATAAATAATTTTGTTTATGTAATTAATCAAAGAATTTTAAACAGGTTGTTTCCAAAATCAGTATAACTAATTTAATTTTTACTGAAATTTTCATGGTAACAATTTTTTTAAAAGTAAAGTTTCTAGCCTTCAAAATAAAAATAAGTGTATCACAGCTTAAATTGACAAGGGAGAAAGCTACATATTTTACTTATTTATGCATATATGAGAGAGAAAGAGGGGTGAGAGAGGCCAGATGAGCTATTAGTCACCATTTGCTCTAAATATTGTTCCTTTAAAAAAATTAATTAGAGTTGGAGTATAGTTTTCCCAGGTGGCTTAGTGATTAAGAATCCACTTACCAATGCAGGAGATGATGGTTTGATCTCTGGATTGGGAAGATCTCCTGAAAGAGGAAATGGCAACCCACTCCAGTATTTTTGACAGGGAAATCCCAGGAACAGAGGAATTTGGTGGGCTACAGTCCATGAGGTCACAAAGAGTTAGACAAAACTTAGCAACTAAACAACAATAAATAGTTGTTTTACAATGTTGTGTTAGTTTCTATTGTATAGCAAAGTGAATCAACTACAAATATCTTTTTTTTCAACTACAAATATCTTCTTTTCTGGATTGCCTACCCAGACTGGTTCCAAATATGAAAAGGAGTACATCAAGGCTGTATATTGCATCCTTCTTATTTAACTTATATGCAGAGTACATCATGAGGAATGCTGGGCTGGAGGAAGCACAAGCTGGAATCAAAATTGCTGGGAGAAATATCAATAACCTCAGATATNAAAAGGAGTACATCAAGGCTGTATATTGCATCCTTCTTATTTAACTTATATGCAGAGTACATCATGAGGAATGCTGGGCTGGAGGAAGCACAAGCTGGAATCAAAATTGCTGGGAGAAATATCAATAACCTCAGATATGCAGATGACACCACCCTTATGACAGAAAGTGAAGAACTAAAGAGCCTCCTGTTGAAAGTGAAAGAGGAGAGTGAAAAAGTTGGCTTAAAGCTCAACACTCAGAAAACTAACATCATGGCATCCGGTTCCATCACTTCATGGCAAATAAATGGGGAAACAGTGGAAAACGGTGGCTGACTATATTTTTCTGAACTCCAAAATTACTGCAGATGGTGATTGCAGCCATGAAATTAAAAGACACTTACTCCTTGGAAGGAAAGTTATGACCAACCTAGACAGCACTTTCAAAAGCAGAGACATTACTTTGTCAACAAAGGTCCATCTAGTTAAGATTATAGTTTTTCCAGTGGTCACATATGGATGTGAGAGTTGACTATAAAGAAAGCTGAGCACCGAAGAATTGATGCTTTTGAACTGTGGTGTTAGAGAAGGCTCTTGAGAGTCCTTTCGGCTGCAAGGAAATCCAACCAGTCCATACTAAAGAGATCAGTCCTGAGTGTTCATTGGAAGGACTGATGTTGAAGCTGTAACTCCAATACTTGGGCCACCTGATGCGAAGAGCTGACTCATTTGAAAAGACCCTGATATTGGGAAAGATTGAGGGCAGGAGGAGAAGGGGACGACAGAGGATGAGGTCGTTGGAAGGCATTACCAAATCAACAGACATGAGTTTGGGTGGACCCCAGGAGTTGATGATGGACAAGGAGTACTAGTGTGCCGCAGTTCTTGGGGTCACAAAGAGTCAGACACAACTGAGTGACTGAACTGAACTGAACCNAGGTCGTTGGAAGGCATTACCAAATCAACAGACATGAGTTTGGGTGGACCCCAGGAGTTGATGATGGACAAGGAGTACTAGTGTGCCGCAGTTCTTGGGGTCACAAAGAGTCAGACACAACTGAGTGACTGAACTGAACTGAACCCATTTAGGTTACTACAGAACACTGAGTAGAATTGACTCTACTTTATTTGAAACCTTCCATTTGAGTCATAGACAATTATGACACTATTGATATCCACTCTCTGGGAAAGGCAGTGTCAGAACCAAATTAAATGATAGTGTCAGGTTATTACTAAACTTCAGCATATGCACACACATCACACACACACTAGTTTACTCACTATTCACTTGTTTACCCATGCATTCATCTATAGTTTATTTGTACTCATCAGCAAATATTTACTTAAAATCTTCTATCACCAGTCACCATTCTAGATACTGGGAACAGAAAAGATATCTGGACTAAAATGATTCCTTGTCTCTTGATACTAAGATATCTAGATTCATAGAAATTAAACTCAATGAATAAACCAAGAACATATTTAAAATAGATTATTGGTTTTTTGAACTTTTTTATTTTATTTTACTTTACAATACTGTATTGGTTTTGCCATACATTGACATGAATCCACCACGGGTNCATTATTATAATAGATTATAATAAACTATATTTTATATATATATACATACACACACATATTATTATAATAACATACAATAAAGTATATTATATTGTCAGGAAGCACTTAACAGGAGACTTCCTGTGTGCTGTTTTGGATCTGTCAGGAATTCTCTGCTCCTTATTAATTCCTGAATATTCAGAAATTAAGAGGAGAGGCAAGCCTCTCCTGGGGGGCTGAAGAATCCAGGCATTTCCTTCATTAGTTTTTCTAGACAGTGATAAGTACCCTCTTCCTTCTTGTGAACCATACAGTAAAAGTGATTGTTTACAACTCTCTCTCTCTTTAATTTGGATTGCCTATGTTTTCTAAGTCTGGAATTTTAATCTTTATCTTTGCTGAGAATAACTACCTTGTAAGACAGTATATATGCCCACACCATGTTGATTCAAACACCTTTGCTCCATCAGAGCTCTGATCCCCGAGTCTCTCTTTCTTTCTCTCTCTTTTTCAGGCTGATCCCTCAGAGGCCCTCTGAGTTCACTTTCCTGCCCGGATTTCTAAGACCCTCTCGAGAAGGCGCTCTGCATTTTCACTCCATCAAGAGGGCACCTGAGGCAAGTCCTGTGTCAGGGGCTTTATTGGCTTTCTGCATAAACCAAGGAATGTCAGCCTCTTTCGCTCTCCTTTACTTTCATAAAGGACCGCAACATTATATATACCTAAGGAACTTGTTCTGAGGAGGATTGTAAGCCCCCCCTCAAAAAATATCAAAAGGTCCTAACCCCAAGTACTTCAAAACACGACTTTATTTGGAAATAGAGTTGTTGCAGACATAATCAGTTAAGGTAAGCTCACAGTGGATAGGGTGGGCAGTGGACCCAGTAAGATTGGTGTCCTTATAAGAAAGGAGACACAGCAACAGAAAATAACCATGTGATTATGGAGACAGAGGCTGGAGTGCTGGCAGTCACGAGTCAAGGAGCTCCAAGGTTTGCCCACAAACACCGAAGCCAACAGAGGAGAGGAAATGAGTTACCTTAGTAGGATTCAGGGGGATCCTAGACTCTGCTGACACCTAGATATCAGACTTTTAACCTCCAAGGCTGTGAAACAACATAATTCTGTGGCTTTAAGCCACCAAGTTTGGGGTACTTTTTTATGGCAGCCCCAGGAAATCCATACAGAGACTTAAAGGGACTCTTGCAAGAGAGAAAAACAAAATATCCTTGTAACCAACTTTGGTGATTGTAAGTAACTTGTACAGGATGGATGGGTAATTCTAAGACTGAGAGGCAAACCGAATCCCCACCAACACAGGTGGCAACTGACAACACGTGAGGACGTTTGAGAAACAGAGCACCACATGAGCAGCAGGGACCTTCCCTGCTAAACATCATGAACAGCCTTCAAGTCCTTGACATCTTCATCTAACACGCCACAAAGCTACAAATGTGTTTGAACCTTCAACTTCAAAAGAACAACTGGGAAAAACAACATAAAAACCTGCTTCTGTGCAGGAAAAGGAAGAAGAGATCCTTGCATCTCTCCAGAGACCAGCTGGTGGGAGTCACAATCCACTTGTTCCCTCCTCCTCCCATCCAGCCTCACCAAGAACCTGGAAGAACCTGGACACAGGGCACGGATACTCCTCCCTGCCCCGAGCCCATGTCCAGCAGGAGGAAGGATGGACAGACGGTGGGTTGAGCACGCCTCTGCAGACTCTTAACCACCTTAGCCTGAGTTCTCTCTCCATACCACCTCTCTCATCGTCAGCCATGTACCAGCTGTCGCCTTTTCTGACACAACTCTCTCTGCCAATTCTCCATTCCTCTTGAAACATAATTTCAGCATCTCACTATTAATTACTTTCAAATATTGATATATATTTTTTCTTTTGCTGGTTCTTTCCCCACCACCGCTGACCCTACCTCAACACAACTCCCTCTTGATATCTTTACAGCACGATTGAATGTGTCCACCACATTTAAATCCCCACAATGTCCCACCAGGACCGAAGTCCACAGTCCCCAAGTGGCCTCTGCCCAGACACCCTGAGTACTAATCTCATCCATCCTTCCAGGCCATCTCAAATGCTAATCCTCCTGGGAACCAGCTCAGAACCCTTGAGGCTACCACCATCCTCCCCACCTTTGAATCCCTGGAGGGGTAGTAAATCACAAAGAGAGGAGACACTATCTCCTTCATGCACTTACACTGTCCAGCTTCAACTAAGACTGAGCCTTGCACAAAGTCAGCCCATCATGGGCATTAGCTAAAGGAAGTGACTGTACCACGTAGTGGCTGCATGGATTTGACTGTTCACTGACTGCATGGCTACAGCCTTACACAGTCCGAGTTCACATAGCAACAAGCAAAAGGTTGTACGTATATATTATCCAACTTGTCTAGACAGAAATTAAAATTTTAGCTTAAGCGCGTTACCAAAAAAACTCAATATTCAGTGTGTGTATAGCCAACTAGAAATTCCTCACTTTCAAAAAAACCTGACATAAAAAAAGGAAAAATTATGCCTTAATTGAAGAATTAAATTTATTGAGCATTTGCCCATAAATAATAGGTCTGAGTGGGTAAAGACAGTATAATCTTCCAGAGTTTAAATGAGATTCCAACACATGACCAGCTTGGAAAGGAGCCAAAAGTGCTGGCTACACTTTTTTTCCCAGGGCTCAGGCTGATGAAAGAGCTGGAATTAAATGCCCATTAGAGCCATGAAGTGCAGACCCAGAACAGGTCATGCAGGAAAGTATCAACGTCAGAACTGCAGCCAAAAAGACTGACTTCCCAGTGGCTGCAAAGGGAAAACCTACACAGCTTTCTGAATCATATTAACCTCCGAGACACATTTCATTAGATGTAAAAGACACTGGAAACTTTTGGTACTTTTAAGTTAAGACAAGATATTTATAATCCTATTGCAGTAGCACAATGCCAAGGCCTTCAGTCCCCTTTTTACTAAGAGAAAAATAAAGGGACCACTGCACCCGCTGCAAGGGGGGTAGGGGTGGTGGGTTTCCTCCCTAGGGCTCCCAGACATGACCTGAGTGGAAATCCTGGGAGATGACCACCCAGGCAACTGAGTCCCAGCCTGCAGGAGGCACTAGGGCAGCAGAACTCAACACCACACCTTGTTCTAAACTCTACATGGCCACCATGCCTCCAGCCCATCTGGGATCAAACCTTGCACAGTTCTGACCACTTGGGTCAGTAAACTCAGCTGACCTTTTCTTCCACTCCTGCTGCCCTTTTGACCTTCTAATTGGACATGAACACATCCAAGTGAGAGACAAGGAAGAGAAGGAACCAAGTTCTTGTTCTTCTCCTTCCAGGTGACTTGCCAGCCCTAAAACTCAAAGCAGCCCGGGACTTTGAACACTCCCAGGGAGTCAGCATCACTCTACCTGACATGATGCTGGGCAGTGTGGGGCTGGCCATGCATATAGATGGAAGCCCTAGATCAGGGTGAACGAAAGAGCTGGGAATGTCACAGGGCTGCTGGAGGTTCAGCAGCATTTACTTAAATCAAGGACAGAGAAGAAGGTGACCCAGGGGGCCCAACAGATTCCACCATTCGACATGCCAGAAAGTACGAACAAGGTACTGTTAACAGTGGTTAAACAAAAAAAAAGAAATCAGGCTTTGGGCAGAATCCTAGTTCTGTCATTTGAAAGCTGCGTGAGGATGGGTGAGCTTGTTTCCTCATCTGTAAAGTAGGGACACTAATGTTTATCTCATTCAATTGCTGTCAAGATAAAATTAGATGATGTGTACAGGGTTTAAGAGATCCTGGACCACACAGGGAGCCCTGGCGGCAACGATAACAAAACCACAGCAACACAACACACATGTGGAGCTTCCATCTGGACAGGTCACCGTGTCACTGAGAACATTACTATGGTCCAAATCCATTCCTAAATATTCTGCTTCAAGATGTAAAAGCAGAAAGAAATCTGATTGAACTGCATGGACCATTCCTTAACTGTGTTGCTAGAAGCCCCATCAGAAAGAAAGATAAACTCAGGGGACCAGAACTGACCTCATATGACTGATTTGTTTTAGGTGCAATGGTTTTTTTATACTATAGAAACTTCATATAATATCTCAGCTTTTATGGCAAGACCAAAAAATAAAATTGAAACCACAGCCAAAGCTAATTTCACTAGAGATCTATTACTGGCCAACCGTCACTGTGGAGACATAGGAACAAAACAATTTAGATGTTTTATAAAGCCCAAACACTTAAGTTCATGCCCAGGCTGCCTCACAGAGCCAATTCAACTTCGTTCTTGACATAAAAACACAAATCCTTAAATATCTACAGGGTCTTATCTTGGTGATGGAAATTATTCATCTCTGGCAATTTAAAGACAACCTTTTAAAAAGAGAGCAGGACAGGTTGTGGGTATGTTGGAATTACAAGTTTGAAAGGAAGAGGGCAGCTAGAGAGGATTAAGCAGCAACAGAAAAAGGCCAGAGACAAAGAGGCAAATCAAAAGGGGAAGCTCAGAAATCAAGTGAAACATCTATGGAGGAAAGAATCTATTTTCGATACAAAGAACTAAATGAATCTGAGGCCACTCTTCCTGCCCAAGGAGCAGGGACCTCTCAGCAAGTTCTTCCCCTCCCGGACCAGAGAGGAATACTTTTCACACCAGGACTACACAGTCACTACCTAGTCATTCAAGGCAGCACAGGAGATGCAATCTGTTTGCTTCTCCTACTTCAAACAACTTACTCATCCTGCGTCATCAATAGCCTATACCTTTGCGACTCATACTACCACCTATAAGTGAGCAGGGATCATATGATATTTACAATGCACTCTAAATGGCAACCCACTCCAGTACTCTTGCCTGGAGAATCCCATGGACAGAGGAGCCTGGTGGGCTGCTTGTCTATGGGGTTGCACAGAGTCGGACACGACTGAAGCAACTTAGTGGTAGCAGCAGCTGTATCAGAAGGCAGGGGAGTACTGAGACATTTTGGAATGACTGCCAGCCTTGGCACCAAGTAAACTAAATCTCAGCTAACTGGAACACATTGACACCAAACAAAGAGAGGCAAAAAAAAAAAAAGACACAAAATCTACCTACAACATAATAAAGTTATGTGTCAGCAAACCTTGATTCTTCGGATGCTGACGAATGCCTCTGACACCTTCTCGACGGCCGAAGGGAAGAAGAGGGTGACTGTCAACCGCACAGCGCCATACAGCGACACCGCCACAAACACACGGCTGGCTGTGATCACGTTGCCAAGGAGCACGTAGGTGGTGAAGGTGACGAAAACGATGATTTTGCTTGCAACAAAAAATGATGCCAAATTCATTCCTCTAAGGTAGGAACTTCTCAGAATTTTGGAAATTTCCTTCCTGGAAAAAAAAGTGTAGGAAATAGGTTTTAAAAGAAGCATCCACATCCAAGACATGAATTCAGTGCCCTGTGTGAGTGGTCTCTTTCTAGGCAGTGGACACAGATTAAGATAATCCATTCCTCACGTCCTGGAGCCACTGTATACCCAGGGGCTCTGCCCTGAGATAAGGACCACACACTTCATCACTACTTCACTCTTTCAACTAAATGGAGTCTTGATGTCACACATTTTGGGTCAATTAGACAAGGTTTGAACTTTCATTCAACCAGCATTTGTAACAAATCCTGGGCTGAGTTCTTCACTGATGACAAAAAGATAGAGCCCGTCCCACCAGGAGCTCATGAAATTGGGGGAAAGAGAGTCAGCAATCCCAAAACTGAGAGACACCAAGACAACAGACATAGGCAGGGAGCAGAGAAACAGAGAAAAGTCATGTTAACTTGGAGCAGTGGCGTCAGGGCAGGTCGCAGGGACGAGGAACTTGAGAAGATGAGCTGAAGTCAATCAGGGCTGCCAGAGGCCAGAGAAGAAGGAAGGTGGGAGTATATCCCCAGCAGAGGGAGGGGCGCTCACAAAGGTGCCAAGTGAGAGGGGACAGGGAGCAACCAGAGAATTCTAAGCACCCTGTGCTGGAGTACAAACACGCATCAGATATTTAAATGAAAGATAGAAAAAAAAATTCTATAAACATAAAGAAAAGCATAAAAAATATTTTTATGGCTCTGTCTGGAATAATACTGATTCATAAAGTCTGGCCTGATACATGTACACTCAACCTCTATTATCTCCCTATTTGTGTTATATAAGTTATAGTTTCAGTTTAAATATCATTTTAAATGCTAACATCTTAAATCATTTCTCATTTGGGATGTACGGTATTAAGAAATATTTGTTATTTCTATATAAGAAGCATATATATCTATTCCTTTACTCAAAGGCCCCCCCTCCTATTCTACTTAACCTTCCTGTCACATGTAATAAAGGCAAACTAAAGAGTATTTAAGCTCGCCTTAATCTGAAAACTTGGTAAGACTTCTAAACCACTCAGTAAATATGAAATGAACTAGAAAATACATGTGTGTACAAAAACTTACCTTCTCAAACTGGTGATAAGGTCTGCAAAAGACTTTTCCCAAGCATACATTTTTATTATTCTGATGCCAGTTATAACTTCATTCATGGTTCTGATCCTGGTGTCTGTGAAGGCTGCGGTCTTACTCCTAAGGGGACAGACATGAGAGACGAGCCTTAGTGACCACAGCAAGAATTTCCTTACCGACAGCAGCAGGGGCAGCCAAGTACCAGGGATCAAATGGTTCCCTACAGCTCTCCTAAGCTGACAACACAGGCAGGTCCTACTCAAAGTACAAACAAAGGACGACTTCAATTAGGGAGAAAACCGTTCAGCCCACTTCAAGAAGTTACCTGGAGAACTTAACGGTATTGGCTAAGAAAGACCTGATCCAGGAGGTCGTGTTTGGGCACAGAAGTCAGAAAGATACCCAAATCTAACAGGAAGACAGTGTCAGTGATATAATAAAATAGGAGTAAAGTGCTGGGGAGCAGAAAAGATGGGGTTGCTAATGGCACTGGGAAAGGAAAGCAAGAAAAGCTTCAGAGACCATTAGAACCGGGCCTTGAAGGATAAGAAACAGCTTTCCACAGCAAAGGTAGGAAATGAAATTCCAAGGAGAGAAAAACTCCACATGAAAATGTATACACACACCAAAAAAAACATGCTTCAAATAGCACAAGATCTCCATCACCTGATAACCTGGGCAATGACCCACCTCCAAGCCTCTGGGACCTGTTTCAGCTCTAATTTATCACCATTAGGCCCTTCATCACCAGTCTCTTTTCTATCACAAACGCTGCTGGGACTGTGATACTTTACAAAGTCCTATTTGAGATTGATCTCACTCTTTGGGTGCTTATACGTTGTATTAAAAACAAGATACATACAATGTATACACACGTGAAAATGGCTCTAACAGAAGTATAACAAAAATATAATATGCACCTGGAACTGGGCCTCTAAAGTTATTACAATTTAATAAAGCTTAAGTAACATCATTTAAGGTACATTCTACTGAAGGACACTCATTCAGGTTTGGTGCCTGGAGGAGCGAGCAAATGACTCCAAGCAGATGGTGGATGTTAATCAATTACATATTAGTAATTTTTTAAACCTGTGTTTGTCTTAAGCAGATGGTCGATGTTAATCAATTACATATTAGCAATTTTTTAAACCTGTGTTTGTCTTACCGGAGTGATGAAAACAACTTCCCGATACAGCTTTGCAAAGGCAGAAGAATAATGAGAACCGCCATCCCAGCAAGGCACGATATTCCTATTTCCATCCAAAGTAGGGCGGTCACTACGATAGCCTGCAGTGGCCCTGCCCACAGAAAGTGCAAGAATATCGTTACCTTAAAAGAAAAAGACAAAGCCTTCTTAGGACTATACAACAACAAAACCTATAAGGACACAATTTAAAACAATCTCCTGTCAAAGAACAGATGGGGACCGAAACAGAAACGATCACAGTGGGTTTTAAACCTGCTGAAGCAGAAATCTAAGCATGTGCCCGAGATGCTGCTGTTCCAGGGCAGCACAAGGTCAGCTGCAGGAATGTCCTGGAAGAAGCTGACTGGCAGCCCCAGGAAGATTTCAATTTTGTCTACCCCCAGAGGTGACCTTGAGGTTTCCCCAAACTCTGTCTACTTCAGAATTCAGTCCTTGTGTTCCCTCCAGCTGCCCGGCACCCTAGGAAAGTCTAAATCGCCCAAACAGGTTGTGGCTTCTCCAGGGCAAAAACTAAATATGCATCCCTGAAACTGAGTAGGGGCCTCTGTTCATGTCTGATGAATGAATAACTGAAAGAGAAGTGTCTAATGCAACATAGATTTGACTAGATTTGTCATAAAGTATAAAAAAAAGACTGTAATGGTACAGTGGAGAGTGGGTTGCTTTTGGCTGAGGACTAGCTAGTTGGCATTACTCCTCGCAGGCTCCCTATGCAGCAGGCACTGAACAGGGCGCAGAGGAAAGAACAACCCCTGCCCACCAGGCCTTCATCCCCTCGAACGGAGGAAGACAGTTCAGGCATCAAACTGACATCATGAGCCAAGAAGGGCCATGCCAGAAGGACCCCTAACCAAGAGGGACGCTAACCAAGCTGGGCAAGAACTCTGCTGCCTGTCTTGTCTATTATTGAAGCATGTTGTATACAATCTCAGAAAAACAAAATTCTCATCTACAGGGCAATACACATGATTAATACACATGATTACCTCTAAGCTGCACACAGAGGAAATGTGCTGGATAAAGAGAACCCTTGTCTTATGTCCTCAACGGAACCCTGGCTGACACCAAACCCTAGAACCGACATCCCAATAATCTGAACGCAGTTAGAAGGATGGAAAATGGAAGAGGATCCCTTGGGCAGCTCACCTGATCAAACTTGTTCACGTCATTGGACAGCAGGTTGACTATCTGGCCTGTGGTGGTCTTCCCCATGGCCGAGTTACTCAAGCGAAGGGCCTGAAATGAAAGAGAGACAGAATTGGATTCCTGTGGTGATACCAAGTCACTCTTGGAACGTAACACAGTAGAGTACGTTTTGATGGGGTCTTGAGCTATGTCAGGTTGAGGAGTGTGACCCCTGACAGCGGGGCTCTAGGGACCCATGTTTGTCCTTCAACCCCTCAATGTGGTGACAGCCCTGTCCACAAGGACAGCAAACAGACAGAAATGAAGTCCCCAACCCTGTCTTGTTTTTGTTTGGATGAATTTGGACACGGGCCAAATATAAACAGATATATTAAAAGGTTCCTATTTACGTTTTAAAGGCAATTTTACATACAAATAAATAGTAACTTCTCATGCAGAAAACACATATTTTTAAGAAGTAGATATTTGATCCCTAATTTTAATAACTAAAAGAAGGCAGAATCACACACCAACTCTGACTTTAAACTGATCATCCCTGGTGGTCCAGTGGGTAAGACTCCCGGCTCCCAATGCAGGCGGCCCAGGTTCGATCCCTGGTCAGGGACTATATTCCATATACTACAACTAAGTTTATAAATAAATATTTTCTAAAAATAAATAAATAATAAACTGATAAAAGGGGAAACAAAAACTCCACCTAATTACAATCGATGGACCAAAAGGCTGGTTTTGGAACAAAAGTTATTATGAAGCAATTAAAACACTGCAGCCAACATAGACATCAAGAATGGGTCACAAGAGAACCACTCAGATGCTACATAGGATTCAAAAAAACAGAACATGATGCGACAGTAGTATTATTAACATGACTTACAAGCAAATCTGCCCAGATTTATGCTTCCAACCATGAAAGAATAATGGGTACTGGACTTGCCCTCCATTGCAAAACTATGAAGCTGGACAAAATATACGAAGCACCTGTTTTCAGGCAGTGAAAGACCAGCAGTGCAGGACTGTGACCCCTGGGAAGAAGTGTGCCCTGTGACTGGCTGGTTTTCTCCCTAGGGGTATAGTGTGCCCAAGCAGAGTTAAAGTGTCACTGAACTGAAGGGGAAGAAATGGATGCTGTAAGTTGCAGAAACAGCTGTAATTTGGGCAGGAAGAGTAGAGGTTAAGCCCAGTACATCTTGTGGGGATTTCCCAAGGGGCTTTGCCCGAACTTCACTAAATGTCCAAGGCCTCAGCGAGGTCACTCAGTGCCAGGAGACTGCAGATTCTACCCAATGACAAGAAAGAGATCTTCCTAATCAAGAGCTCAGACAACCAACTTCAGCTGTCAGGAACGACATGACTTACGCACTAGAGTAAGAACCATGTACTTGGACTAAGTTCAAAATGGAAATAACTGCCCCCAGATAGACCAACAGAACCGATCTAACAGGAATTCCATATGAGAACAAAACTCAGTATCATCTAATCCAAGACTTGTTTTTTAGTCACTCTGCTGTGCCCGACTCTTTGCAACCCTGTGGACTATAGTCCACCAGGCTCCTCTGTCCATGGGATTTTTCAGGACCACCAAATAAAACATAATTCTCAACTTCTAGGTACTGTTTTTCCTTTGGTCCACACACTGCTGCCCATTAATTATAGAAAATTAATCTTCAGTTCTAATAAAGTGTGTGCATGCGTGCTCAGTTGCATCAGTCATGTCCGACTCTTTGCAACCCTATGGACTGTGGCCTGTGAGGCTCCTCTTTCCAAGGAATTCTCCAGGCAAAAATACTGAAGTGGGTTGCCATTTCCTCCTCCAGGGGTCTTTCCGACCCAGGGATTGAACCCGGGTCTATAGATTATAGTAAAAACAGTTCACAGCCGGTTTAGAGACAACAACATACAAATTAATGCTATTATTTTAGTTCTCTATTTACTTAACATGTTACAATGGGATATTATCAATATTTGGTTAAATTTGGTTTCCTTGTGGAGCAAAATAGTTCTTCCATGAGAACAATAAAAGGCAAACAAACTGGATCAAATCTTCTCTATAAGTCACACCCTAAATTTTAACTAATAAGTTATTAATTTTAATAAATCAAGAACTTCTAAATATTAACAATTATAAAAGCCTACCAATTTTTTTAAGGGACAAAGTACATGTACAGGAAATTCACTACAAAAGAAACACAGAATGTTAATGAAAATTTGCTAATAATCAAAATACTCAAAATATGACATCCAAGTTTGGCAGCGGTGTAGTACCGTTTCATTTCACCAAAGAGAATATAAGCAGTTAACTCTCAAAGGAAACCTAGCATATCAAAAGTTTTGCAATGCACACCCTCAGAAATTAAGGATGTCTCAAAAGGTTTGGCTTTAATCAGGTTCATTTGCACTGCTATTTGTTAAATCTGGAAATGAACTAAATGTCAAATTACTAAAAATTAGAAAACAATCTAACTATCTAATTTCTGATTATGCTAGAATCCACATGGCCATTAAGAACAATACTACGAATTGTGGTGTATTCATTCCATCGAAGAAGGGATCCATTTATGGGGAGGTGGAAGATAGGGAATAGAGAAATGACATATGGGACAATGTAATGATGAAAGTGAAAGAGGAGAGTGAAAAGGCTGGTTTTCTGAAAACATTCAGAAAACTAAAATCATGGCATCCGGTCCCATCACTTCATGGCAAATAGATGGGGAAACAGTGGAAACAGTGGCTGACTTTATTTTTCTGGGCTCCAAAATCACTGCAGATGGTGATTGCAGCCATGAAATTGCAGCCATGAAGTTAAAAGATGCTTACTTCTTGGAAGGAAAGTTATGCCCAGCCTAGACAGCATGAAAAGCAGAGACATTACTTTGCCAACAAAGGTCCGCCTAGTCAAGGCTATGGTTTTTCCAGTGGTCATGTATGGACGTGAGAGTTGGACTGTGAAGAAAGCTGAGCACTGAAGAATTGATGCTTTTGAACTGTGGTGTTGGAGAAGACTCTTGAGTCCCTTGGACTGCAAGGAGATCTAACCAGTCCATCCTAAAGGAGATCAGTCCTAGATGTTCATTGGTAGGACTGATGTTGAAACTGAAACTCCAATATTTTGGCCACCTAATGCGAAGAGCTGACTCATTTGAAAAGACCCTGATGCTGGAAAAGATTGAAGGTGGGAGAAGGGGATGACAGAGGATGAGACGGTTGGATGGCATCACTGACTCAATAGACATGGGTTTGGGTGGACTCCGGGAGTTGGTGATGGACAGAGAAGCCTGGTATGCTGAGGTTCGTGGGGTCATAAAGAGTCAGACATGACTGAGTGACTGAACTGAACTGATCATCTAGGCCAAAATATAAATTTTGTTCAACTTTTTAAAACATATAGTGCAAGAAATATTAGTTATTCCATTTGAAAAATAAACAATGTCTCCTTTCTCAACTGTTTTGAATCAGATGTGAAACTCCATAACCCACATATGGACACACAAATATCACCGTCAAAGAAGCAGCAGAGAAAACAATGTTCTTTGCACATGAATTGAGTTTTACAGACTAGTGAGAAGTATTAACCCTTTAAGAATCCAATGTTCATTTGAACAGCATCTTCCCCCAAACCCTGCTGCAGTCGGCCTTCAAAACCAAAGAGGAGAACTCAGTTCACCATTTTAATGCTGCACTCTCCTCATCACCAGCAAGACTTACATCCAGTGCCAATGACCGTCAGTGCATAGAAGTGCTTCGGTCCCACGGAATGCTCCAAATGGCCAAGCTTTTGGGGTTTTTCATACATTACATCTTTCCCCCTGCCATCAGGTTATCCAATCAACTGACTAGCTCACCATTAACCTACTGCTATTTCTAAACTAGGTTCTGGCATCATAATATCAAAAGTGAATCAGAGTAGCAGATCCCAGGTAAGAACCTAAAGGACTCAGAATAGAAAGCAGACTCAGGCTCTCGTCACTTATTTTGCATTTGGTTTATTTCCTGGTTCATGGCCCTGCCCCATACAATTGAGCATGTCAGATAATGGGAATTATTCCAACAGGTAACTAGGGTGAGTGTATGTTTAGCTCACCTGGAACAGAATACTGCTGTATTTTTCCCAGAGTGTTGCCTAGAGTTGCTGTCATACCTGCTTTCGTGATTGCATAATCTAAAGCCATTCATCTCTGCTTTTGAGGGGAGGACGCAGAAACTGCCTAATATATTCCACCAGCATGAACATAATGGGTGACTATTAAACTAATGAGACTGCTATAAAACTAATCACATTGCCTCTATGGTTGTGCAGATTAAAAAAACTCACTGCAGGGAATAAAAAACAAAGTCAATACACGATCAACCACCTGCTGTTCTCTCATCTGACAACTCCACTGCCTTTTTCTTGCTGCTGGCCTGATTTTCCATGGCTGGCACGCAAGCCAGCACAACCTACTCAGCTCTCTACAAGCTTTGAAGGATGTGGCAATTAGCTCCTGCAAGTACCATTAGCTTTCATCTAAATCCACAGCACCTCCTGGAGGCACCAGAACGCCACGTATACAGAGCTGACAAGGGAGCCTCTGAACATGAGAACCAAAATGTGGACTCCAAGCAACCCAGGCTCTACTGGTGGCTCAAAAAGTAACCCTGCCTGCTAACGCAGGAGATGCGGGTTCCATCCAGAGCTGGGAAGATCCTCTGGTAGTAAGAAGGGAATGGCAACCCACTCCAGTATTCCTGCCTGGAAAATCCCATGGACAGAAGAGCCTGGTGGGCTATAGTCCACGGGGTTGCAAAGAGTCGGACACAACTGGGCAACTAACACTTTACTTTAATCGCCGCTGGTGGGTAGAAGTCCCTGATAGGCACCCTGAGGTCAGGCTAAGGATGTGAACCCCACAGGGGGAGTTTCTGCATATTCTCAGAGCTCATCTTCTCTGAAGGGCTTTGAGTCACTGAGATGATACCCTGGGAACTCCCCGGCCCCCAGCCTGGGATCAGGGAACTTTTGTGGCAAGGGGGCAAAGCTCACACCTGGACACACCCCTCCTAGAGTTACAAAATACAAAGAAACTGTATGGGACTAAAAATAACTGTGCTCATGTGCAGCTGAGGCAAATTCTGGACCAAAAGATACAAAAAAGACAAAAAGAACCAAGTGCCATTTCTAAAGAGCTGGGACCTAAACCAAAGATGTGGCAAAAACAGAGTGCCCCTCCCCCACACTCAATACCACAAAAGGATTTGCAAACCACCTAAGGCTGTGGTTTTTCTAGTCATCATGGATGGAGAGTTGGACTGTGAAGAAAGGAGATTAGCCCTGGGATTTCTTTGGAAGGACTGATGCTAAAGCTGAAACTCCAGTACTTTGGCCGCCTCATGTGAAAAGTTGACTCATTGGAAAAGACCCTGATGCTGTGAGGGATTGGGGGCAGGAAGAGAAGGGGACGACAGAGGACAGGATGGCTGGATGACATCACCAACTCGATGCACGTGAGTTTGGGTGAACTCCGGGAGTTGGTGATGGACAGGGAGGCCTGGCGTGCTGTGATTCATGGAGTCGCAAAGAGTTGGACAAGACTGAGCAACTGAACTGAACTGAACTGAACCTGCCATATGACTGTGTATCTCCCAGAACAGGTCCTGGAACACAGAGGGACTCAGTAGATACAGAATGAACAGATGATTGAAAAGGTTCACACAAAAGGGGGGAAAAACAGTAAATATTTAATTAGAAGTTTTGGGGAGGCAGCAGCCACAGCAAAGAGAGAGGAGTGAAAATGGCAGCGTGCAAATATTCCTATTGTGTTACAACCTGACGGAGGCTGTTAAAGGGCTGGGAGGGACTGGAGGCAGAGGATGAGATGGCTGGATGGCATCACTGACTCGATGGACATGAGTCTGAGTGAACTCTGGGAGTTGGTGATGGAAAGGGAGGCCTGGTGTGCTGCAATTCATGGGGTCGCAAAGAGTCAGATATGACTGAGCGACTGAACTGAACTGACTGAAACTACCCCTCCAGCCTGATCCCTGACCCACCACAACCCTCACCCCATATAAGCAAAGAATTTGCCTTCGTCACTTGGGGAGAGAACAAGAGAACCTGTTTTACCTCCTACGACCAGTGCAGGAGCCCCAGTACAACCTTGCCTGAATTTCTTTTGGGGCCGCTAGGCAATTTCCCATTACTTGGGGAAGACCAAGAACGCTGGTCGGGATCAAGGTGAGCTAGGGCAACAGAAAGGAGGGAAACCACAGAAAGGATGGAAAACTCCACAATGAAGAGAGAGGAGATCCAAGAACATGCATAAATATACATGTAGGGCTCAGCAAGAGAAGACAATCAATGAGAATACAAATCAACCTTGACCCCAAAAGGAGGAAGGGGAGACTTCTATCAACATTTTTCTTTAATGAATGTTTCCCTACATCTAAAAATTAATAATCTATCTTCTCAAATGGAATGTTCAGTAGTAAGAATTTATACGTGGGACCATATGCTGCCTTTTACAGCCACAAAACTGAGAACCATTTTTCCAATTATTTTATTGTTAGTATGCATCCTTTCAGATCAAAAGAATACAAGGGGAAAACAACATACCCACTTTAAACTCACTGAGGGTAAATCATTTCACTGAGAATTTGTCAAAATGGTAATATTTTGTAAGGGCTTTTCCTTTTTCCTAACAAAAGTAGGAGATGCTCCCTAAATAATATTTCCAATACACAGTTTTACAACGAAACATACAGAGAGCAGCGATGCCTCAATTTCTGTTACTGATGCAGATGAAAAAATTAGAAAAATGCACAGTGCCAAGAGCACAAGCTCCTCCCAGAAAGCCATCTTTACACACTCTTTACCCAGTTCCATGTCCCTAAAACCCACCTTCTCCCACTCACTGGAGTGGAGCATATAAAATACCAGGTGGTATCTAGAGCTGTAAATTCCCAGAGGTCATAAGCGAAGAAAATGGCCTGGTTAGTTCAGCTAATGAGTCCCAGAGGGAGGAGTAAGCAGGGGATGAAGGCTTCAAAACAGAACCAAGGCAGAGCCGATTGCTCAGAAAGGCACCCAGAGAGGATGCAGGTCTCTCTGAAATGCCTTTCTTTTCCTCCATAACTAACTCAAAGTCATCACTACAGCTGAGGGCCTGGGTGAACAGTAAATTGTTTCCAATGAATACTGAGTACATGTAGGACCTCTACCCTTTCAAAAAAAAGCTAACCTAGCTTTGAGGACAAAGTGATAAGCCAGGCTTCCAAGGACAATTCCTATACAATTCCACATATTGGAGGTTCCTCAAACAGACAAATACACTCAGATAGAAGTAAAATGGAAAGCTGCCACTCACTAGGCCGAGACCTGATGATGCATGGTGGTGATGCCTGCACAACAATGTGCATGGACTTAACACCACTGACTCAATTGTAGACTTGAAAACGGCAAACCTAGTTTTATGTTTTGACTGTTTGAAACATTTAAAGAACAATGACCTTTGAAGACCGAAATGAAAATAACCACCAATCAAAAACTGTAAACGCAGTGAAATATTTTAAAGAATGAAGGAGACGTGAAACACAGGTAGACAAAAAAAATTAGAATGTTAAAAATTGGGAAGAGTCATGACTGCAGCACAAACTCCAGGGAAAGGAGGAAGAATATACATGCTGTTCGTTCCCTTCCCAGGGAGACACACCACATCTCCACCAGCCCGACCTGGTCTGCTGGTCTCTTCACCATTCTCCAGTACAGAGTTTCCTAAACTTTCTCCCATGATTAAGAATCCCTGGGGCACAGATTAAACAATACCGATTTCCAGGCCCCTTCCTTAAAAAATGCTAAGGGAGGGACTTCCCTGGTCCAGCGGCTAAGACTCCATGCTCCCAATGCAGGGGGCCTGGGTTCAATCCCTGGTCAGGGAACTAAGATCCCATATGCCATCATAAGATGCAGGCTGGGGGGAGAAGGAGTAGGCAGGCTCTATGGAAAGAGTAGCTTGGAAACTTACAT
>SJYV01043476.1:117263-138361 GCA_006410875.1 Neotragus pygmaeus | reverse complement strand
GCGTCTCTTCAGTTGTGTCTGTAGACTCCCAGGCTCCTTCTTCCATGGAAGGATACTGGAGTGGGTTGTCATTTCTTTCTCCAGGGGAATCTTCCCATCCCACGGATCAAACCTGGGTCTCCCACACTGCAGGCAGACTCTTTACCATCTGAGCCACCAGGGAAGCCTGAGATTTAGAAACCCACCTCTTCAAACAGAGATACTCTAGACTTGTCTTGGAAAAGACGAATAGCTCAGTTGGTAAAGAATCCACCTGCAATGCAGGAGACCCCAGTTCAATTCCTGGGTCGGGAAGATCTGCTGGAGAAGGGATAGGCTAGCCACTCCAGTATTCTTGGGCTTCCCTAGTGGCTCGGGTGGTAAAGAATCTGCCTGCAATGCGGGAGACCTGGGTTCAATCCCTGGGTTGGGAAGTTCCCCTGGAGAAAGGAAATACTATCCACTTTAGTATTCTGGCCTGGAGAATTCCATGGACACAGTCCATGGGGTCACAAAGAGTCGGACATGACTGAGCAACTCTGACTTTGACTTTCAAAGCCTAACCCTGATGGTTCAGATAGTGAAGAATCCGCCTACAATGAAGGGAAATGCAGGGGACCGTGGGTAGAGAAGCTCCCCACCTGGAAAAGGAAATGACAACCCACTCCAGTATTCTTGTCTGGAGAATCCCATGGACAGAGGAGCCCGNAAGAATCTGCCTGCAATGCAGGAGACCTGGGTTCAATCCCTGGGTTGGGAAGATCCCCTGGAGAAAGGAAATACTACCCACTTTAGTATTCTGGCCTGGAGAATTCCATGGACACACAGTCCATGGGGTCACAAAGAGTCGGACATGACTCTGACTTTGACTTTCAAAGCCTAAGAGGGCCTCCCTGATGGTTCAGATAGTGAGAAGAATCCGCCTACAATGAAGGGAGATGCAGGGGACCTGGGTTTGATCCCTGGGTAGAGAAGCTCCCCACCTGGAATAGGAAATGACAACCCACTCCAGTATTCTTGTCTGGAGAATCCCATGGACAGAGGAGCCCGGCCAGCTATAGCCCACGGGGTTGCCAACAGTCAGACAGAGCTGAGTACACACAGCACAGCACATACCCAAAACTTAGGCGTTTAGTTACATGAACTTTTGATGGAAGGGTATAGGAATTTTGTTGTTGCTGAGAAATTTTGGAAAGAAAGCAGGGATTACCAATTAGCTTTCCAGACTGGTTACCTAGTAAAAACCTATTACACACAGCCCACCTCCAGGGGTACACATATTGTCACTATGGGACTGGCACAGCTCAAGTGGACAATGTGCTTACCAAACTCAGTCTCCCAAACAACTGCAACAAAATAAATCCCGTCTGAAGGTAACTTTGGCATATGCAGCCAAGAAAAAAACATGGACCAAAAAGACATTGCATGTAAGGCCATGAACACAAACATCTTTCACCCTAAGACTAGCGAACACGGTGAGTCCATTACTATGTGTCGCTGGATAAAGACTGGAAAAGAACCTACAAAAATGATGCCTGCCATTACAGGATGGTGGTGTTTGGGGTATTTCCTCCCAAAATTTGGAATGATGGTAAGCAAACCAGCGAAGGTTACGAAACAGCTTAAGTTTCAGGGCAGACTGCCTTTGTGGATTCTTATCAGAACTAGGATTTCCTAACCGACACTTTTCTCCCCTTCTATAACAAACCCCTGCGAGCTGAATCCTTTCTTTTTTCCATCTCTGATGAATATTATAATGCATTAAAAGGTCCACAACTAATTCATTTTGCTATTTTGTCTAACATGTACTGTACTACATCAATTCACATACGAGATGAAATATGACATTATTCTTTTCTTTCAGTGACCCACTACTCTCACTAAACTCTTCACTCAATGGGCAAAATAGTAAGAATGGAATGAAGGAATGAATAGCCAGACGTGATGTCCTTTCCAGTCATTTTTTCAGCTGACTCACAACTTCACATATACCCACACACAATAGCCTTCCATTGTATTTTCCTAAATCACTACTCTGATCATTTACTACCTTAATCAAAATTTCCAAGGGTTCCCCTTTACCAGCTCGTTAACTCCAACAGCCTTCAGCTCATGATCAAGACTCTGGTCCCAATATCCCTTTCTAGATGTATGTTGGAGCCTCCTGCTACGCCGACTGCGCTTCTACAATTCCCTGAATAAATCATTTTGGCTTTCTACTGGAACACTGCTCCATGCGTGGACTGCCCCCCTGCAGGCACACACACTGACACAGAATGACAGACATGCACACATCACTCCACCCATCGAAGGGGTCCTCTCCTAAATCATTAAGTCTGTACCCTTGTCTACCACTTAACACCCATATTTCTATTTCGTCTAATGGTAGGTATTCTAGCTTCCTGGGCCTGAGTGCCAGTAATGAAGATGACAGGAATGTGTGAACACTAGCTAAATGCCAGGCACAACTAAATGCTTTACACAGATTGGCTCATTTAATCCTCTCTACAACCGTAAGAGTTGGGTACTATTACAAATGAGGAAAAGTAAGCTTAGAGCAGTTAGCCTCAGGCTAATGTCTACAAAGAGGAAAACTGATTCATACAAAAGCAATCAAACTACAGAGTCTTGTGTGTGTATGACACTCCACCCTCCTATACTGAATACATGACTCTGTAACAGGTGCTCTGCAAAACCAGTGCTCACAAAAACCCCATGAAGCATATTCTCTCCTTCTGTGTTTAAACTCAGGAAACCGAGGCTCTGAGAAGCGGCTTCCACTCGCTCGCAGTTCACCAGACAGTGAAATCAAGACTGGATCTCGGGTCTGACTGCACTCAGAGTCTACGCTCCCAGTCTCTCTATCTGACCTGCCACACTGTCGTCTAGCAAGTACTTGTGAACCTGATTCAAGAACCTGATCACTCAGTGCACAGGAGATTCCCAGCTTACAATCTGAGCCACGGGAAAACTACAGAATGGCCACCATCCTTCAGGTTTATAGCTGCAATTTCAAAAGGGTATCTCCACTGAGAAACGTTAAACATCTAATCCACATGCTACTGCAATGTATTAGAAGATCTTGGTTATAAGATGCAAGAAAGAAAGTAAGCTAAAAGTGCATTTGAGGCCTATCACTATCACCTGGTACCTTTTAAAACTCCCGCATGCCAAAAACAAAATAAAACACCGCTATCCCAGCGGTTCAGACTCCATGATTAACTACGATCCCACAGTTCATGTGGCAAGAAATAAAAAAAATCCACCCCCCTCCCCAAGCCATTAAAATGGATTTCTGCAGAGAGGGCTCGGGTATCAGTGTATTTAAATTTTCATGAATCTTAGTGCAGCAGTTTGGGAACCGCGGAGCTAAGTCTTCCCTTCCAGTTTGCACTGCACCCCACATAGCAGGTAGTTACCAGGTGGTAGGCAGTATGCAATTGACACCCTTTATTCTCAAGCAACAGAAACATATCCTTTGAACAAAGCAGTTTAAACCAAACAGCCTCTCCTTCGTTCACCTGATTTGCTCTATGTCCTGCCCACAGGAAAGTAAATCTTCACACAGAGGCTCCTTGATAAGATTAACTCTTCACAAAAACCCGATTTCATATCAGAAATTAAGGCGGAAAGTATTTTTTACAACTGCTAAACGGTGCAAGAAACATTACTAGCACATTCTAATTTTGTCTGGAAGTTAGAAAATACCATTAGAAGAGAAAGTCCAAACAAGGTATCAGATGCTGTAAGAGAGTCATTTTAAATAAATAAATAAATTCATAAATACCACACTCTCACTTGAACAATACTCAACATCCTGGTCTCTTAGAAATATAACAGCAAACTCGTAAACAAGAGATTAAATTGACCATAAGAAATCGCTGTTTCATATCAATTGAATATCTGTCATTCCACATGTAAAATAAACATTAGTCATTCAGTCGAGTACAACTCTTTGTGATCCCATGGACTGCAGGCTGCCAAGATCCTCTGTCCATGGAATTCTCCAGGCAAGAATACTGGAGTGGGTTCCCATTCCTTTCTCCAAGGGATCTTCCCAACCCAGGGATCAAACCCAGGTCTCCCGCATTACAGGCAGATTCTTTATCGTCTGAGCCACCAGGGAAGCCCCAAGCCCAGGCCAAATTTAAAGCAATATAGTGTCTGTACTGAAACACAATTGTTTTAAATAAAAGACAAAAGTTCTGGGAACTATGAACACGGTATCATGTGGCTGATTCGGCAACAAAACTTTCTATCATGTTCCTTCCACAATCCAAGGAGCAAACTCAGAGAGATGAAAACAGGAAGGGTGGATGAAGAGGGAGGTGCTACAGGGGGTTGAACCTTCCCTTCTCAGATTGTTTTTAAAGTCAAGCTCCATTTATCCAGAGGAGTTTGCACGTTTGAGCACTCTCAGCACCCTGAGAAGGGCTCCTACTTCCAGTTCAGGCTCCAGGGGAAAGGATGCTTGCTGTCCTGATCACTGATCTTAAAACATAACTGAACTGAAGAAGTGTCTGCAAAAGAGATGGGAAATGATCGAGACAGGATTAAAGGAAAGAGAAAGAGTCCTTCACTCAGACAGATGGTTACCTAAAACTATGAAATAGAAATGGTGTGGATACAAGGAGCATGTAAGTCCCCCCAAATTACAAACTTCTGAAATTAGAACTACATTGCTTAGATGAAAACTGAAAACAGATCTAAGGTTAAGTAAGAATATTTCTTTAAGCAGGATGCTAACGTATAGAAACAACCTCCCTGAGTTGTACTGTATGAATATCAGTAGTCATACTCTACGGTCACTATGAAGGTGAATTAGGGCTTTGTTGGTGGATCAGCAGTCAAGAATCCACCTGTCAATGCAGGAGATTTCGATCCGTGGGTTAGGAAGATCCCCTGGAGAGAGAAACGCCAACCCACTGCAGTATTTTTGCCTGGGAAATCACATGGACAGATGAGCCTGGCGGTCTACAGTCCACGGGGTCACAAAGAGTCGGACAGGACTTAGCAACTAAACAACACGAAGCTAAGTGAATACTAATTGTTCCCAAGGGAACTACAGGGCTAGGGTTCTGCCAGCCTTTGGTAAAAACATCTTCATCAAGTGCTCAACACTTAGATGACCTTCTTTTGTGTATGTTTCTATTTAACCTTATTTAATCGCCATTGGTTATTCACAAACACTGGCCTCACACAAACGCAGCCAGCAGCACTAGCATACTACCTGACCCAAGCTCACCGACACACATATTTCCCCGTGGGACACATCACAGTCCTCTGCTCAGGAACACCAGACAACACCGGCACTCAGGCTGCAACCTCCCCCCGAAAAGAATAAAAATACAAAAAGCAAGGCACCAAGCAGACCACGAAGAAGCCATCTGTTCCACAGTATGAAAGCATAAATACGTTCCACCCCACTGGGAATATGCATGTCAGATGACAAGAAACTTAAGGGACTGTATTAACATGGCCAGAAGACCAGGAAAGTATCGAATTTTTAAAATGATTTTTAGAACTATAAGTAAATTTTAGAATGACTTTTAGAATTACAAATAAATTTTAGCAAGTAGGCAAATACAGAATATACAAATATTCAGGAATACTTTTGTTTTTCAAACGCTACGTCAAGTACCCCCACGGACTTGTACCCCTAGGACTGTAGCCTGCCAGGCTTCCCAGGCAAGAATACTGGAGTGGGTTGTCATTTCTTCTTCAGGGCATCTTCCCTACCCAGGAACTGAACCCATCCTGCGCTGGCAGGTGGGTTCTCTACCGTGGAGCCAGCAGGAAAGCCCTACAGATCTGCAACAAAAGATAAAGGGAAATTGGGATGTTTGCAGGGAATCAAGTCATCTTAGAAGCTGAAACAACGAATGACGAATCTCTCCTGCAAACCACCCTTAAGATGAGATATCAGTCACATTAAGAAGTCTGGCAAACAGATCAGATTCTGCAGGTAAATCTGCCCTGGGTAACAGGCAGCAGAGAACATTCAGTGACCTCTCTGACTATCTGCTCTGGCTTTACCTGGCACTGGGATCAAACCGCGGGAAAGCAGGCTTCTTAAAATCTCCGTGCCATAGGATAAGACCATCCTGATTAGTGACAGTGTCATGCTGCCTGCCCCAGGTCTGAACATCCACAGCATTCAGGCACGAAGACAAGGACAGGACTGGCAAACAGAAGAGACAGTCTCACTACTAACGGGCTGGAGATTGACAACTATCTTCAATGCAGGCTCAGCTTGCTTTAAGTTTTCATCTTTCCCCATCCCAGATCCACCTCCCATGCCTCTATGCTGGGGAAGTTATTACCCTTTGATTTGAAGCTGGGGAAGTACTCCTTCTTCTGTGTTCCAACCATAAACAGACAGGAATTAAGACACTGGTTTCATTGTAAAGGTGATAGGTGACTCATGCTGGGAATATCACCAGGGACTTCTGGCGATTTTCTAAAATGAGACAGTATAAGGTTTAAACCCTATTCATTTAATCTATATGCTGAGCACATCATGAGAAACACTCAGCTGGATGAGTTACAAGCTGGGATCAAGATAGGAGGCAGAAACATCAACAACCTCAGACATGCAGATGATACCACTCTAATGGCAGAAAGTGAAGAGGAAGTAAAGAGCCTCTTCACGAGGGTGAAGGAGGAGAGGGAAAGAGCCAGCTTAAGACTGAATATTAAAAAAACTAAGATCACGGCATCCGGCCCCATTCAGTTCAGTTGCTCAGTCGTGTCCGACTCTTGGCAACCCTATGAATCGAAGCATGCCAGGCCTCCCTGTCCATCACCAACTCCTGGAGTTCACTCAGACTCACGTCCATCAAGTTGGTGATGCCATCCAGCCATCTCATCCTCTGTCGTCCCATTCCAATGAGTCAGCTCTTCACATGTGGTGGCCAAAGTCCTGGAGCTTCAGCTTTAGCATCATTCCTTCCAAAGAAATCCCAGGGCTGATCTCCTTCAGAATGGACTGGTTGGATCTCCTTGCAGTCTAAGGGACTCTCAAGAGTCTTCTCCAACACCACAGTCCAAAAGCATCAATTCTTCGGTGCTCAGCCGTCTTCACAGTCCGTCGCTCACATCCATACATGACCAACTTTAAGGTATTACCTTTCATGTACTACATCTTTCTCGTTTTGCAACAAATAATCATTCCTTTAAAGGTACAGTACTAGTAGTTTCAGTGAATGGATAGATGCAACAAGGTTTAAAACAGTATTCCTTTGACGGGTCTATGTTCTTAGTGCCAGTTAGCTAACTTCACAAAAAAACACAGCCCATGTTGCATAATCCCAGTATTTGGTAAGAAGTTCGAAAAAAAATGCCCTAGAGATCTGAGGAATCTGAATAGACACCCTGAGCTGCTTCAACAGATCACCAACTGGAGTCACTAATCCAAATGAAATGTCATGTTCATAAAAACTTTTCATTTAGTCCTCAAGTCAAACAGAAAAATAATGTCATCACAATAAAATAGTCTGGAAGTTCCTTAAAATACTAAGGATAAAATGAGCATATAGTATAGCAATTCAACTTCCTGGGGATGCACTCAGAAGAACTGAAAGCCCAAACTTGAACAAATACTGGTACACCCACGTTCACAGCAGCATTATCCCCAACAGCCAGAATGCAGGAACAGCCAAAATGTCCAATAACAGATGAAAGGATGCACAGAACGTTGTATAGACCTGTAATGGAATGTTATTCAGCCTTTAAAAGGAATTGAATTCTGTCACTTGAGTCATCTAGAGTCATTAAATTCAGAGCAGTAGAATGGTGGTGAGGGGTTGGGGAGTCAGTGTTTAATGCATACAGAGTTTCAGTCTGGGATGCTGAAGAAGTTCTGAAGATGAAGAGCATTGATGACTGCAAAAAAAACGTGAATGAACCTAATGTCACTAAATGGTGCACTTTAAAAGAGTTAAAATGGGAGCTTCCCTGGTCATGCAGTAGCTAAAACTATGCGCTCCCAATGAGCCCTGGTTAGGAAACTAGATCGCACATGCTGCTACTAAGACCTGGTGCAGCCAAATAAACATATTAATTTTAAAAAAAGAAATTAAAATGGTAAACTTGATGTTGTGTACATTTTACTATAATTTTTTAAAAAAGCAATGATCAAAAGTAATTTTGCCAAAGCAGTCAAAAGGTAAATAAGTCACCCGTATATATGATATATCCCAAAGGATCAAAGTTACAACTTTGACTTAGCAGCCATTTATAACACTCAAGCTGATTTCTTTCCAGGACCAGAGATTAGGAGGTGGGGCCTGAGCACGAACCACAATCGTTCCGAGGGGCCTTTCAGACCTGTTCAGCAGCACCAGCTTTTGCTCTAAGGAATCAGTCCACCGGTAACCTGCAAAGAAGTGTTGAATTTCTCCACCCCAGTGGGATCCTAGATGCAAGGCTGTGCAGGAGGAAACAGTTCTTTCTCACGTTTCTGGAATTTCTGGTTGTGTCTGTGGTTTACCCCAACAATACCTGACTTCGTAAAGAGACAATTCTCTTAGCCTAATCAAGCCAGCAAATTAATGGCTTTGGGAGATGTTTACATTCATCTAAGCAAACGTGCCAGGGCCAGATCGGATTTCCCAAAGGCAATGTTCCAAAATGTTAGTGAGAAGAGGAAGAAAACCAGGTGGACCCTGGCTCACCTGTGCAGCAAAGAGAGAGCTTTATTTCATTGAACCGTAAGACCTAATGAAAGATTTTTACAATGTGGATCTGGTGAAATTTCCTATTTATTTACAGGACCTAAGCATGATCTGAAAACACAAACATCTAGCTAAATTTTGGGAATCAGAGTGTCTATCTCCTAAATAGTAGACGGTATCATAGAATATCAAAGAACGTGATTGATGATTGAAAAGGAAGACCCCTGACTAGAGTATAGGGGCACCTATACTCAAAATTTCCATTAATACCACAGCCATTTCCACATCAACCAGGAGGAAACTGGCTCAGATGCTGCAGCCAAACACAGACAGTGGGATGCCAGGCCCCGGGGATGACACAACCCTGAGATTAACAAGACTCCGCTCAAGGGAAAATGAGGAGACAAGTCACATTTTGCCAACAAATGTACTCCCAGGAAGCAGAAGTCTAAATAAGTAGCAAGTAGATGAAAGAAGTGATAATTTCGATTCAAACTGTTTGGCTTTAGACTTCAATGACAATTTTAACTGTTTTGTAAAAAAAATTGTATATATTTAAGGTGTACAATGTGACGCTCTGATATAATGGCAAAAATTACTATAGTAAAGCCACTTGTTGTTGTCCTTTTTGTGTGTGTCTACTATCTCAGTAAATTTTAAAGTATGTAATACAGTCAAATGAAAATTCTTAAAAAAGTAAATAGGGCAGAGATACCCAGGATCAAGTTTATAAAGGGCACTTCAGCTCCTGACACTGGCAATTTCTCTATAAATCCACCTGAAACCCTCACTCCCTCTACAGTAAAGACCAGGGTAACCTATGGAGTAATTTTATGGGTATTTCTCAGCACAAAAGCACTAAAAACATCAAATCAGGCCATACTAAAACTGCTATAATGCTTACTAAAGAAAAAAGGAAATCTATTATGAAAAAATGAATGGGAACCACACATTCTCTCCAAAATTACTAAAAACAATGAAAAATTTCAAGTTTTATACATACATCTATTGTCTTTACTACTGTTATGAACAATCACAACTATATAACACAATGAATGTGTCTATATATGGCATGGATTCCATTTGTATTTTTTTAGTAAACATAATTATAATGAATATAATTAGATGTGATGTTTGAAAAAAATAAGCATTCCCTTTTTCAAATGCATTCTTTTCTCCTAGATTTAATTTTATAGATCCAACTACAGAAGCTTTCTAGTAAATANGCATGGATTCCATTTGTATTTTTTTAGTAAACATAATTATAATGAATATAATTAGATGTGATGTTTGAAAAAAATAAGCATTCCCTTTTTCAAATGCATTCTTTTCTCCTAGATTTAATTTTATAGATCCAACTACAGAAGCTTTCTAGTAAATACGACTTTGTGTAAATAAAGGTTTTCATGAACAACAACAAAATTTCCATTACCACTATATGACTTTGGCATGAAAACATTAAAAATCAACTTCATATCTCTGATGCTTATAGAGGTCTTGATAAATTTACTGAATAGTATGCAAGAGCCTGCGAATAAACATTATCAAAAGCTGTCCTGACCTGATCTCAATACAAATCTCTTCATTATGTTTTTCTAACGTTTTCTTAAACAACAAAATCAGCTGGATGCAAAGAGCAAACTTCTGTAGCATAGTATAAATGAGCATAATCATTAAAAGAAAATGCTCTTCTTGGGTACAATGTGTCTTACTTTTTTACTGAAGTATACTTGGTGTGCAATGTTATATGTTACACATGTACAACAGTGACTCACGATTTTCACTAGTTATAAAATTTGTAATTGACAGAGAACCTCCCCAACATGCTTCTAGTACTTCGCGAGAGGTACACACTGTGGTCCCGACAGGCACTCACCTTGCGGTAAATCATGTGGCACATGGCTACTCTCAGCCTCATCCCCGCACACTGGACGTGGTAGAAATACAAGTGGTGCAGAATGGCCAAGACGAGCGTGCAGGCGCTCAGCACCCCGGCATAGCCATGGGCTTCGTACAAAGCAGCAGAATCAGAGGGGTCGTAGTTTTCAAAATAACCAATAATTTTCCCCAAAATTATGGGCTGAACTACTCTGGTACTTTCCTAAAAACAAATTTAAAAAAATCTTCATTAGACATACAAGCCAAATCAGGTTTTCTTTTAGGCTTTGGTTTGTTGGTGTTTTTTCTTTTTTTTAGTCGACAGAGTAAAGACTTTATTCAGCCCTCAAACCTTAAATCATAAAATCTAGTTGGAAGATTGAAGCTAATTGGATTTGTGGGTGCTAAGTCGCTTCAGTCATGTCCGACTCTTTGTGACCCCATGTACTGTAGCCTGCCAGACTCCTCTGTGCATGGGATTCTCCAGGCTATGGGATGCTGTGCCCTTTTCCAGGGGATTTTCTCGACCCAGGTCTCTTGGGTCTCCTGCATTAGCAGGGGGGTTCTTCACCACTAGCACCACCTGAGAAGCCCCAAACTAGGTTTTCTTAACACATGCTTTACTTTTTTTATTGCTTGTTAAAAAGGCATCTTGACAAAATGCAACATTCCTAGTTAACCTAAAAAAAAATCCACAGATCCACTATCTTCTATAAGACAAGCAGACAACAGTTTTAACCTAAGCAACAATAAAGCCTTAGTACACTGTGGTTAGTACACTGTGGATGCTTGTGGTTAGTATACTGTGGATGCTCAATAAATATTATAACCAGTGCTTTAGAACACATTTGGCAAAATACCAAGTGACTCTTGGCTTCAGATGAGCAAAAGAAAGGAAAGAAATTTGTTTCCACATGAACAAGCCCTTTTGGCAGCCTGCTCCTGGTCCCCTGTATTCTCAGTGTCTCAGCCCAACAGAAATTCAAGGTCATTCACGTATGGGAGGACCATTCTCGCCATCTCTCTCAGCTTTAAGAGCCTGTATGGAGAGGAAGCTGAAGACGATGGCACAGGAGTAAGACAGGGAGATCGTCAGCCTCCCCACAAATACATCAAAAACTCATCAACAGTGTTTTGCTACTCTGGTGGTCCAGTGGCTAAGACCACATGTTCCCAATGCAGGGGGCTCAGGTTCGATCCCTGGTCAAAGAAAAAGATCCCACATGTAACAAATAAGAGTTTGAACAACTAAAGATCCTATATACCACAACTGAGACCTGCTGCAGAAGCCAAATTAATAAATATTAAACAACAACAACTCTTCAAGAGCCTTTATGAACTGAGACATTGGCACCAACACAGATCCCCTCTTTCCGACCCTGAACTCTACAAATACAGGGACCAAGAGAATGGAGCCCAGCTTCTGCTGGAGTTTCTCGAAGAAAGCAGGCTTGGGAGGTTCCCAGGATCCCATCCCCAGGGTATACTGTATCACTGTCTTTCCACCCCAGAAGCTGGGATATTCCTTGGAACCAAAAACTAAATATAGCAGAAGCCAAGCTAAAAAAAAAATGATGTCATCCATGGTTCTTCATCTGCCAATCACTATAGGTACTGGTTTAGAATACATATTACCAATCTTCTTTTCCCCAAGGCAAAAACTACAATTCTAAACCAATGAGTTGGGAAGCATTCGGACTTATATCTTAAGTACGGCATAGGGAAAACAATTTTCTTTCCCAAAGCCAACGTCAAAAAAAACTGCAACACTTGCCCACTCTGCCAAATGGGCACTCCACCCCACAACCTACTTCTGCCCCCTTGTCGCCCCTTGAAGGTCCCCTTCTCTCTCACCAAGGAAACCAAACACTCAAGAAATCCAAGTCACCAAATGTAAACACCTTGGCCCTTGACATCGTTTCCTCCAGAATTCTCAAAGTTCAAAATGCCAAAAGTTTGGAAATCTTTCCAGAATTCAGTTTTTCCTTTTAAGCAATCCCTCCTTAATAATACAGACAGGGTAAATAATTGATGGGTTTGCTTTTGATAGCTGTCTCTCTGTCCAAAGACGAAGAAGCCACATGCAGGAGGAAGGGAAGGAGAATCAAAAACTTCAATCAGCAAATAAAACTAACACATATTTTCTGCTCAGTCAACTAACGCTTGATCAGATTCTCCACAGAAAGCTGTCTCTGTTTTTCAAAGAAATGCAGCACAGAAGCCCAACACACATGTCTTGCTCTGCACACACAAACCCACACATTCACTGACTGCCTTACCTTCCACAAGGTCATGGAAGGTTTCATCTAGTAGGGAAAAGAAGGTGAATGCTGTTTAGCTGAACATTTATGAGTAACATGATCATCTGAGAGTAAGATTTCCCAAGAACACAAAGGCTCGTTACATTTCAAGCAAGCCCCATGATTCATCCCAAGGGGAATAAAGAGCTTCTTTAAAAGCCCCTCACATCATGTATTGCAAAACACACTGTTTATAGAGTTTACTGAGATAGAAGTCTGAAGAAGGCTTACACAGAGAAGCAAGAATGTCAAACTGTATACAAAGGCAGTCCCAGCCCAGGTCTGACCCAGAGCAGTCCACAGCTGCAGCCTACAAACCTGGAGCTCTGCACAGAAGCCCAGTGTTAACAGCTGCCGTCCCAAACTTACCTAAAACTTATGATTATCTCTGGAATCACTGCTGTCTGTGACTCAGCTCTCCACTTGAGCCGAACATTGAAAACTCACCAAAGAGAATACCAACAGAAGTAACAAATTCAGCAAAAATGAGTTTTTGTAAAATAAGGATCACTACTGCCTTAGCATCTTGATTTTTTTCCACTGAGGCCCACTTGAATAACCCAGTTGATCAAACAGTCTCATTAAGGAGTACATCTGGTCCATGACCCAAAGTGTTCACACTTCGGTCTATTCTTGACCCTAACCCTCAACTGAGTGAGAAATAAAACAACTGAGAAAACATTCAGTATCAAAGTTGAAAGTAGCCAAATGAAAACTTTCCAGATAAACAGGAACAAGGTCAAAATTACTCCTATAATCCCTTCATATTTGACACCCAAACTACAATTCCACAAACCAAATGAGAAGATAGTTTTTATTCCTTCACAAGAATTCTTCACAACTGCAAAGCCAAAAAGGGATTTTACAAGATCTCAATATAATACCACAACACCCCATGGTTCGAGGTTCGAGTCTCTGAGGCAGATACTGCTTGGTGGAGTCCTTGGTATTCAGCCTCCGGAGAACACCTCCCATGTGACCCTATCTCGTTTTGGGGGAACTTCTTACACAGCTTGATGCTAGAAATTCCCCAGTGGGTACAGTTCCTCACCTATGATTCCACATGTGCTGCTTTAAACACTTCTTGCCCAACTCTGTTATCTCTGATTCACAAGAAAAAAAAGAAAACACAGGAACTGGAAACCATCGAACACAGAAGGAAATAAGTGGGTGAGCTTATGGGAAAATGAACAGGCAGCTAATCTTTAGAAACCGGAGAAGAGATGACAATGTTAGACTTGAGAAAGATCCAGAGCTAAGAGGGAAAGCAGTGAATTTGGGAAAATTAATCCGGTCTATCAGTTTTCATTCCTCTGTTACACAGTGGACTTCATCCTGGGTGCATCATTCAAAAGGAGTTGAGAGCACTGAGGCCTGTAGCCCAGCCCCTACAAACTGGTTTGAGTGAGTGAGTGAAAGTTGCTCAGTCGTGTCTGCCTCTTTTCAGCCCCATGGACAACAGGGTCCATGGAATTCTTCAGGCCAGAACACTGGAGTGGGACAGCCGTTACCTTCTCCAGGGCATCTTCCTAACTTAGGGATCAAACCCAGGTCTCCCTCATTGCAGGCAGATACTTTATCAGCTGAGTCGCAAGGGAAGCACGAGAATACTGGAGACGGTAGCCAATCCCTTCTCCAGCAGATCTTCCCAACCCAGGAATCGAACTGGGGACTTCTGCATTGCAGGCTGATTCTTTACCAACCGAGCTTTCAGGGAAGCCCCCCAAAACTCACAGAGATGGAGACTGTAGTCCTCTCTCTCTGGAAGATTCTGGATGCAGAAACTAACCTCAAGTAAGTATCTGCGATCCTCCTGTCCTACACTGTCAAGGAAGCTAAGCCTGGGGGGATGACAGACCTGTTGTGAATGATTTACAGGGACCACAAAGGGTTTTAATTAGAATTCCATGAGATCTATCATACTTCCAAGAAAAACCCATATGAACCCAAGTCCTGACATTCCAGCTAAAGGGTGGGGCACAGGAGGGGGACTCATGAGAGGTTAATAGGCAACCCAGAGTAAACAAAGCAAGATAGAGTTGGATTCATTATGCAAATGCATTCTCCACTGACAAAAAGCTTTTGTGTTTCAGGGCCAACATTCTCTTACAGGTACAGAGCAGAAGCCCTTACAAATGGAGATTTCCTTCCTGTGTCTACTTCTCAAAAAACAGTCAGCTCAAAATAGTCTTTACTCCAAAAACACAGATTCTAGGGTAATGCATTCTGCTACCTTGTTCTAGTCTTCTGTTTTTGAAATGTTCCTTAAAATCTTCAAGGAAAAAGAAAACCCCACACTGCAGAAAGAGGAGTACAAAGCTGTTGTCAGAAAAAAGTCTTGGCTCTGTGATCTGGTGGCTCGAGCGGTGAAGAATCTCCTGCCATGCAGGAGACCTGGGTTCAATCCCCTGGAGAAGGAAATGGCAACCCCTCCAGCCTTGCCTGGGAAATCCCATGGACAGAGGAGCCTAGTGGGCTACAGTCCATGCGGTTGCAAGAGTACAACACGACTTAGCAACTAAACCTGTGACTCTTCAGTGGAGGCTGTGGAAGGAGAGGAAATCTCAGGACAGAACACAGAGAATACTGGTCGAGAAATTAAAACACTGTCCTTCAAAAACCAGGTCGGCCACCTGAGGGTCACATGGCCCCAGGCCCCTCTTGGGCCCTCCTGCACCCCCAGGTCCTCTTCGATGGAAATACCTGCCTTGCCTCCCTCGGAGGAATCCTGGGACAACTAAATGAGTTACAACAGCTCAGAGTGCTCTGAAGCTAGCATCAAAACAAATGTAAGCTACGATCGCTTTACTGTACAGAACTTCCAGGAAGAGACCTATTCTACTCTTAACAGTACAGGCTGGCTTCACAAAGAGCTTGGACAACTCGTCACTGCTCACAGGTGATCATAGCAGAACAAGAACCCGAGAAAAAGGCATTCATAAAAGCTCACTCTTATGGACAGTAATGAAAAAGTATCAGTTTTAGCCAGATTTTTGAAATGTGATCCATTATAAATGCAGTCTTGTAAAAATGAGTTACCTACTTCCTGACTTCAAAAAGAAAACAGATTGAGGGGATGCATGGAATAGGTGATGGAAATTAAATGGTACAATCTTACAGGTGTAAAATAAAACAGGCAAGAGAATCTAATGTACAGCATAGGAACTACAGTCAATAATGTTGGAATAGCTCTGTATGGAGCTAGAGGGTAACTAGATTAATAGGGTGAGCATTCTGTAACCTACAGACATGTTTAATCACCATGTTATATACATGACACTAATATAATATTGTAAGTCTACCATTCTGAAATTGAAAAAAATTTAATTGTTATAATAAAAATTAACATATGCTTTTAAAAAGAAAATGATTGAAAAGCATTCCCCTCATTTAGGCCTCAAGGTCATCACTGTGGATATTACTAACACCTAATGGCTAGTGCTATGCTCTTAAGAGGGGCTTCCCCGATAGCTCAGTTGGTAAAGAATCGGCATGCAATGCAGGAGACCGTGGTTCAATTTCTGGGTTGGGAAGATCTGCTGGAGAAGGGATAGGCTACCCAATCCAGTATTAATGGGCTTCCCTTGTGGCTCAGCTGGTAAAGAATCCACCTGCAGTGTGGGAGACCTGCGTTTGATCCCTGGGTTGGGAAGATCCCCTGGAGAATGGAAAGGCTATCCACTCCAGTATTCTGGCCTGGAGAATTCCATGGACTGTATAGTCCATGAAGCTGCAGAGTCGGACACGACTGTGTGACTTTCACAATGCTCTTAAGAACCTGCAGGGCGCACACAGGCCTGCTCTGCAGGTTCCTGTCTCGCTTTGCTCAAGGTCCCCTCCTCCTCTCTCTTGCTGTGTGGTCCTCAGGGGTTACTCCAAGCCCACAGTTTCTTTGCCACCAGGGTTGCACTCCTCAACCACCTGGGTGGAGCAGAAGTGAGGGACCCATGGAAGGAGGGTTGGGAAATAAATGCAAAGACCACTCAGCTCTTGGGGAACCAGCCCTGAGTTGAGGCACAAAGTCCACTGTGGGATGCAGAGGATTCAGTTTACTTCCTGCCCATCAGCTGAGCTCCAAAGTGAAAACATACACAAACACGTGCATGTTCCTACAGCTTCCACCTAACACAGAGACAACCAGCAAAAATGGCCTTGAACAAAGACCAAGTGACAGGACAAGGCCAGGCCATTTCTAAGGTTCCCAGAAAAAGTACGTAAACCCTGGCCATTCCTCCCCTCTCAGGGGAAGGGACTGCGTCAACCGACTCTAGCTCTCTGAGGTCACCCCACTTACACACCAGCAGTGGAGACTTCACCTCTCAGAGCGAAGCCCTGATGACCTGGGAAGATGGTCTCTGTGTCCCTGGTCCAGGCAGAGGTTTCAGGCTCCTCCTTTCCACCCTGAGGGCCCTGGGCAGGCAGATACCTGTTCTCCCCCACCTGCGGTCCCCAAGAAGGTACACACAGAGGCCAGGTGTGCTGGGAACTCATTGGCTGTTCTGTTCTGTTCTGTTCTAATTAGAATCAGCCTGCAAGAGCTCCTCGAACCCTTAAAGTCACTCCTAATACTCATAGGAGAGAGGTTTTCAGGGTTTTGAAAGCCTAACCCTAAATGCCTCGCCCTGGACTGGCATCACCCTGCCTCTTCCTACTGGTGCTGCTGCAGGTAGTTCAAGGGAAGGCCCCGCCTGTGTTGTGGCTGATCAGAGCACACTGCGTGGGAATCATGGATGATCCATGCAGCATTCTGTGCACCAGATGAACCAAAAGGGGGATGCAGGTCACACAGAAAACATGTTTGCATTTTAGAGAATCCTGGGCTGAGTTTAGATCTTCCAGTATCTAACAAAGATCAGCAAGCAGCATAGATAGATCAAAAAATGGAAAGCTGCTTCATAAAATCAATTATTTAACTAATGTTCATTGCACTTTTCTCAGTATCTTTAATCACTGAAAACCCAAAAGAGTATCTGAAAATGAGTTCTAAAATCAGATCCTTACTAGCTTCGTCATAAGAAATAATTTCTAATTTCTCCAAAACAACAGTGTGTCAAAAGGCAAGTCAAGGAAAAGAGGAGTGTTTGTGCTGGATTTCAAACTTTTTTTGACTGCCAACAACAACAACAATAACAAAAATTCAAGGTTTACTTCTCCTTGAGCTTCAATGGCCCTGAAGTCCCTGAATTCCAATGCATCAGAACTAAGAGGTCTACCAGTTCTACCAATGTACTAAGGACACAAATTTGGAATTAGCACTGTATGCCATTCACCTAGGAATATAGGGACAGTAACCAAAGGAATACAGGCCACTGTCTAGTTTTATGCTTTAAACCGCCAAGGTCGCAACACAGCAAGATCAAGAAACCTCCCTCCTGGGAGAAAGCCCAGTTTTACCTGATTACTCTGCTACCCTCCCAGGGATTGTCTGGTTCCCACCCTAAGACCTCAGGCATGGGACACACCCTGCATGTGGGAAAGTGTATTCAGACACCAGAACAGGAGAACTGCTCCACACTCCGGTAACTGACCTGGGGTTCTCTCTCTCACTGAACAGATGCATTCCCAGATTCACCAGGACATCAGCTTTCAGCAAGCAACTTGGCACATGTACTAAAAAAACAACATAGAAGATTCCATCTCTGTGCGGATTATCAATGTTCTAACACAGCCACTATCCACGACCTACCGCCTTTCCCCTGGTCCAACTCAAGGAGCCGATCTGGACTGGTTTCATAACAGCGTGGATGGATGTTTAGAACTTAAGTCATTAGAATGGTCACAAGCTCATTCACTTGTAGCAAAGGCCAACCCACCTTTGGTCATCAAGAATTAAACCTCCCAGGACCACCCAGTCACCTGGGAGCTAATAGATTCTCTGTCTCTCCAGTTGTGTGGGTGGACTTCACCTGCCCAGCTGCCCACTGCCCGCAGTGCCCTTCAGTACAACACCCTGTAAACAAGAGCCATGCCACCCACCTGCCACCTGACCCATCATCTCACCCCAAAACAATGGACTGAGGACAACTCACACCTCCACCTACAACACTTCCACCCCTCCTGCCCTCACACACTCACAGGCCGCCCGTGTCCCTAAGGCAGTGCCAAGGGACCACGGAGAGCATAAGCCACCCAGGGGGGTCTGCAGCAGACCCCCAGCAGGCTCAGCCAGGACAGGGGGCTGCTGGCACTGTGTCCCCAGGTGGACTGTCTCACTGGGGGATCTTGACCCAGGATCTTCAGGGTCACAGAAGTCACTGATCTAATGGCTTTCTACTCTGGTTTGCCCTGCACATCCTTTCCACCACCCTCTGCCAATGCCAGGCTCCCGGGTTCCCCCTTCAACCAGCAGACCAGCTCCACAGTCACGGACAGAAATGAGCATGGAGGGTGCACAGAATCCATGGTGAAGCTGGGGCTCCTCCCCACAGCGGGGATCTGCTCTGGGTGACCGGGCCCATGGGGAGGGGGCCCGTCCTGGGGAAGAGGGTACTCTTGGAAGCTCTGGCAGCTCCTGCCCAGATGCAGGGCCCTGGGTTCTGTTCCACGGGAAGAGGAGAGGCAACAATCCCTTCTTAGGAAACCATTTATCAGATGCAACCTGGGCAAGTTAACCATCATTTGCTGAGTGCCTGGAAAATGTCTTCTAGGCTCAAGGCTTCCCAAGTGGCTCAGTGGTAAACAATCTGCCTGTAATGCAAGAGATGTGGGTTCGACTCCTGTGTCAAGAAGACCCCCAGAGAAGGAAATGGCAACTCACTCTAGTATTCTTGCCTGGAGAATTCCATGGACACAGGCGCCTGGCGGGCTACTAGGCCAAAGTTTCCCAAAGAGTCAGACATGACTCAGCAACTGAGTGCACACGCATGCGTTCTGGGCTCAGATCCAAGTTTACTTCCTCAAAACCACAGGGTACACATTCTTTGAGGTTGTAGGATCTTCTTTTGATGAAGGGCCACTCTTACCATTCATACTGAACACCAAGCACACTCTAACATGGCATAAAATTCTCCTTTTCAGTGTCATCCTTCCATAACACTGTTTTAATCAGTTAAAAGGAAAATAATAATTCCTGGAGGTCCAGTAGTGTAAGCATCTGTCTATTCTAAAAATACATCAAGCACTGAGCTACATCACAGACAAGTTTTCATAGACACATTGTATCCTCTGACCTCTCTCCCCACAGGTCTCTTCCATCTCAGTACTGAACTACATACCCTGAAAAGCAATGCACTGTATGTAAAAGCTTTTACCTCAATTAATGTAAAAATTCCCAAAACTACATAGGATTTCCAGTAACACTTTATGATTGCTTTTGTTAAAGAAGGCTCCCGTGCATCCTTCTCAGCTCTCAAAACCTCTTGATCCCAGTACCTGCGATGAGAAACAAACACAATAAAGAAGAGGGCCCACCAGAGGGAAAATAGGGGAGGGGCGGAGTGGAAGAGAAGCCTTTCCCACAGCGCGCTCTGCGGCTGCCCCACGGATGCGAGTTGCTCACGGAGCTCCTGAAAGATGAGCGGTACAGACTGAAGCACCAGAAAAACACACCTTGAGGGGAGAGCCCCAGTCTTGGGAAACAAGTTCCCGCCAAGTTTTGCTGGATTCTCAGCACCATGAGCAGCTCAAGAGGGCAGACTCCCTCCTCCAGGGACCCCACCTCCAGGGACAGAGATTGGCCTGCAGGGCCGTGACTGCGGGCTCCCTCCACGTCCATAAACGCACAGGGGTCAGCCCTCCAAAGTGGGCTAAGCCCAGGGTGAGCCTGAGGGGGTGAGTGTGCAGTGTCAGGAGAGGAGGCTCAGAAGAACCCAGAGGAAGGCAAAGCGCCCCCACCCCACACACCTTCAGCCCCACGTGGAAATTCTCCCTCTCCCTCCCTTCCCCCTGCTGCCTGTGCTCACCCTTGCAGCTCTTCTCCAAGGTGCTGGGAGCGATCTTCCGGAAGCACCGAGTACATGTCATCTTCTTCTAATCTCCGTTTGTGACCAATTTTAAACAAGGGGTTTAGCCACCTGTGAAAAATTAAGAGAAACAGAGAATGACATATATCCAAACTACACATCTTTGGCTAATCAGAATCCTACTCTGACAGGCTTTGTTGTTTGTTTGTTTTTAAAAAGAGGTAGGTTCCCAGGTGGCTCAGAATCCACTTGCAATGTGGAAGACTCAGGTTTGATTCCTAGGTCGGGAAGATCCCAGGGAGAAGGGAATCCTGATAGAATACCCACTCCAGTATCTTGCCTGGAGAATTCCATGGACAGAGGAG
>SJYV01043476.1:86179-112508 GCA_006410875.1 Neotragus pygmaeus | reverse complement strand
GGGATGACCCTGAGGGATGAGGTGGGGAGGGAGGTGGGAGGGGGGCTCAGGATGGGGCACACATGCACACCCGTGGCAGATTCATGTCAGTGTATGGCAAAAACCACCACAATACTGCAAAGTAATTGGCCTCCAATTAAAATAAATAAAATTTTTAAAATAATTTAACAAAGAAAGAAAACCAATACCGAAAGAAAGGAAAAATTAGCAAAGACATGCGATTACCTTTATATGTTTTCACCACCCCACCTTGCTCAGTGTCCAGCCCCGTCATGCAGTGTTCCAGCCATGCTGACCTGTTGTGTTTCCAAGAGCCCGCCTGGCTCCTGACCGCTGTGCCCTTTCCTGGGAATAGACTTTTTTTTTTACACTCATTTTCCCTATGATTACTTAACACCTTTTCTTTCCCAGGTCTCAGGCCAATTGCTGCCTCCACAGAAAGCCCTGGACTGCCTTGTCTACAAAACCAGATCCAGCTTTTCTATTTCCTTCTTCCAGCTTTCTTTTTATCCATTTACTGCAATCTATTTGTTGTTGAGAGAAAAAAATAACGCACTTATTTATTTTGTCCCTTTCCTCGCGGGAATAAGAGCTCCACGAGGGCAGGACCCAGTCGATCCCTGGCAATTCACTGGGTCTGGCCCCGAGTGAGTCACTCAGAACTCGGCAGAGTAAATGAATGGATGACCCTCTGATGGAGAAACAGCAGCCAAGAGCACTCACACACGCTCTCTGCTCTCTACATCTCTTGATGAGAGGGGAATGTGTAGGTCTGCTGAGGCCAGTTTAACCATTCAAGTGCCCTCAACCCACCCAAGTAAGTCATTTATTGTTGAACAAATTATGCATTTTAAAGCACTTTTAGCTGTGGCGAATTATTAACCACTGGTTAATGTTCCCTGCAGCTTCTGCCAGCCCTGATTACTGGAGGCTTTTGTGGCCCAGCCTGGGCAGGGCTGGTGAGGCAGGGGGGCTACAGAAATAGGGAGACCTGGGTCAGCGAGCCCAAGAGCAGGGGCTGGAGTGAGGGACAGGTGAGAGGCACGCAAACACAGAAAGATCTCACAGTAAGACGCTGGTGGCTTAGGGGGTAAAGAATCCAACAGCAATGCTGGAGACCTTGGTTTGATCCCTGTGTCAGGAAGATCCCCAAAGGAGGAAATGGCAATCCACTCCAGTACTCTTGCTTGGCAAATCCCATGGACACAGGAGGCAGGTGGGCTACAATAGTCCATGGGTTTGCAAGAGTCTAATACAACTAGGCAGATAAACCAACCACCTCACTAGAACCGTTTCCTCTAAGGCAGGAGTTCTCCAGCTCAGCAATGCTGACATCTTAGGCTCCATGGTTCTTTGTTGGGGGAGGCATTTCTGTGCTTCATAGGAGGGTGAGCACTATCCCAGGACTATTTCCTCCAGATGCCAGTAGTAGTATCTCCTCACCCCAAACTGTGACAACCTACAGCAGCAATGCCTGGGTAGCAAAATCTCCTGGATCAGAACGACTGCCCCAGCCTGTCTTTCTGGAAAAGGCGTAGAACTTTTCTTCAAAGGTTGGCCCCAGGGAGTAGCCACAGAGTAGCCACAGGATACTGGCAGGAGGCCCTTAGCCAACAAATCAAGGATTATGACATAAAAACATTAGTATTAGTGGTGACTCAGATGATAAAGAATCAGCCTGCAATGAAGGAGACTGGAGTTCGATCCCGGGATAGGGAAGATCCTCTGGAGAAGGAAATGGCAACCCACTCCAGTATTCTTGCCTGGGAAATTCCATGGACAGAGGAGCCTGGTGGGCTACAGTCCACAGAGTTGCAAAGAGTCGGACACGAGGGAGCAACTAACACTTTCAATTGTCCTCCAGCAGTTAAGCCTGGGGAACAAGGAATCAACATTAACATATCTTTAAGATATGGCAAGTGAGGTTTTGAGCACACAGGATCTGCTTCTTGGCTTTCACAGTAACATAAAAGGATCAATCCCCCAGCTTACGCATCTTCTGTACAGAACAGGTTCTCAAACTGTGGTCCCCAGAGTAGCAAGATCAGCATCCTGTAACTCCTCATTAGAAAAACAAATTCTCAGTCCCAACCCTGACCTATACTGAGTAAGGCTCAGCCATCCATACTATACCAAGTCTTCCAGGTGATGCTCATGCTGGCTCAAGTTTGAGACCCTGCCATAAAGTGTGCTTTGACACACTTCTGGTATTTATACCAACAGTCCCAACCACAGTGAAGTCAAAATCGCAAGCTCAGACTGGGTTATTTTTAAATAAAGACCAACAGGTATCCAGACCCCCATCCCAAATGAATGAATCAGAGTGAGCCAAGATAGAACTCAATGGGTGGTCTTCTTAAAGACCCCACTAGACAGTTCCAGTCATCAGCCAGGGACCATTTGCTAGAGGGAGGTTAGGGAGTATTTCCAGGAAAACAAAGCTTGAGTCGAGTCCAGAAGAATCACTTGGCATTCACTAAGGAGACAAGAGCACAAGGAAAGAAGCTTTCCAGAAAAATAAAACCAACAACAAGTATTTGTATGGAGTATAACAGGATAAAGGGAGGTGAAGTTATTACTGCTCTTTTGGCTTCAACCGATAACAAATCTGAGGTTCTATGCTGGAATCAAGATTGCTGGGAGAAATATCAATAACCTCAGAGATGCAGATGACACCACCCTTATGGCAGAAAGTGAAGAGGAACTAAAAAGCCTCTTGATGAAAGTGAAAGAGGAGAGTGAAAAAGTTGGCTTAAAGCTCAACATTCAGAAAACGGAGGTCATGGCATTCGGTCCCATCACTTCATGGGAAATAGAGAAACAGTGTCAGACTTTATTTTCGGGGGCTCCAAAATCACTGCAGATGGTGACTGCAGCCATGAAATTAGAAGATGCTTACTCCTTGGAAGAAAAGTTATGACCAACCTAGATAGTACATTCAAAAGCAGAGACATTACTTTGCCGACTAAGGTCCGTCTAGTCAAGGCTATGGTTTATTCCTGTAGTCATGTATGGATGTGAGAGTTGGACTGTGAAGAAGGCTGAGCGCCGAAGAATTGATGCTTTTGAACTGTGGTGGTGGAGCAGACTCTTGAGAGTCCCTTGGACTGCAAGGAGATCCAACCAGTCCATTCTGAAGGAGATCAGCCCTGGGATTTCTTTGGAAGGAATGATGCTGAAGCTGAAACTCCAGTACTTTGGCCACCTCACGCGAAGAGTTGACTCACTGGAAAAGACTCTGATGCTGGGAGGGATTGGGGGGCAGGAGGAAAAGGGGACGACCGAGGATGAGATGGCTGGATGGACAGACTCGATGGACATGAGACTGAGTGAACTCCGAGACATGGTAATGAACAGGGAGGCCTGGCGTGCTGCGATTCATGGGGTCGCAAAGAGTTGGACACGACTGAGCAACTGAACTGAACTGATGGGTTTGGGGTTTTTTTTCACCACACTGCATGGCATGTGGGATAGCTTAGTTCCCTGACCAGAGACCACACCCATGCCCCTTGTATTTGAAGCTCCATGTCTTAGCCGCTGGCCTGCCATGCAAGTCCCCTCTTTGTGCATGCATGCTACATCACTTCAGTTGTTTACGATTCTGTGTGACCCTATGTACTGTCGCCTGCCAGACTCCTCTGTCTATGGGGAGTATTCTTCCCCAGGCAAGAATACTGGATTGGGTTGCCATGCCCTTCTCCAGGAAATCTTCCCTACTCAAGAATAGAACCCAGGTCTCTTGCACTGCAGACAGATTCTTTACCAGCTGAGCCACAAGGAAAAGTAACAGGAAATTGTGAAATCTTTTAAGCCATTTTGTAGACTCTCCTTGCTTCTGAAGGCAAGGAGAGTACTTAGGCATTGAATTTGAAATATTAAGTAGGTGTGACCAATACAATTACTTCATTAATTCATGTAGCTTCACTGAAATAAATTAGATTCAACTTGATGTTGAAGCTTTACTCTCCTCGAGTAACACTAATCTTGGTTGTCTTCTACTTGGTCCTAATTCTGGAGCTCTACCAGACTCCCATGGAGATAACCCAGGTGAATCAACAATCAGTTTAAAATTCAACATCCTATTACTAGGCAACCCTAGAAAGTCAAATCAATTAAAAAACACTGCAACTTATTTTATTATCCTATGTAATATAAACTGAAATAGTCACTCTATATCAATTAATTTCTTTTTTTAAACATTAGTTTGGTTGCAGCGGGTTCTCGGTTGCTACACATCGGCTTTCCCTAGTTGTGGCCGGCGGGGGCTACTTTTCACTGTGTACCTGGGCCTCTGTGGCGGCACAGCACAGGCTCCAGGCACATGGGTTTCAGTAGCTGCCACACTGGCTCCAGAGTTTTGGCACATGAGCCTCGTTGCTCCATGGCATGCAGATGGAATTTTCCCAAACTAGGGATCGAACCCATGTCCCCAACACTGGCAGAGAGATTCTTAACTGCTGGACCACCAGAAGCCCTCAAATTAATTCTTAATTAAATTCCTTAAGATCAGCATGCCAGTGATATATTAAAAACTCTGTAATATATGTTCTATATAATAATGTATAAAAAAACTATATCCATGAGCAACTCTGCTCACCAGCAAAAGACATATTATGTTCATTCTCATTAAAACAAAATGTAAGAAATAGATGGCTCACTGAACTGTTAGTAATGATATAAACAGCTAACAAAAGAGGGGAAAAATACAGATAGAGAAGTAACAAATACACAGTTTTACAAGAGTAAAAAAAGTCAACTTTCTACTTTTTCAATTTTTTACTTTCTACTTTTTCAATGATTGAAGACAATACTATTATATCAGGTTTGTAGGATAGACAAAAAAAAAAAAATCAACTGCATTACTATATTCTAATGACATTGCAGAGGGGAGTGGCTTCAGCTGATAAATTATTTAATACATGGAGAAACCTGGCAAACACCATCTTAATCAAGTGACAAAAGTTACCATCCAGAAATGAGGCAAGTGGATAGCAGGTGCATAAGATTTACTGAGTACTGTATTCTCTCTGTATTCCTGCTATGAAGAAATATCAGACAAACCCAAATTGAAGAACAGTCTACACCATAATGGTCTGTATTCTTCAAAAAATGTCAAGGACATGAGCGACTGGAATTAATCCATATTGAAGTATACTAAAGAGATATGACAACTAAATACAACACAGGACCCTGGGCCTAAAACAGGCTATACGGGTAAACCGGTTATGTATGCAGTCAGAGGGATACTACAGAAAAGCATCAAATCACAAAGAGGACAAGAGAATGAGGTACAAAGCATAAAACAACCAGAAAGCAATTAACAAACTAGCAACAGTAAGCCCACATCTATAAATAATTCCTATAAAGGTAAATGGACTAAATTCTCCAATCAAAAGACAGAGTACCTGAATGGATAAAAAACAAGACCCATCTTTATGTTGTCTGTAAAAGAGTCACTTCAGCTTACACAACCTGAAAGTGTAAGAATGGAAAAAGATATTTTATGCAAACAGAAACCAAGAAAAAGCAGAGTAGCTGTACTTATATCAAAAAACAAAAAACTTGATTAAAAAACAGGTGAACGATCTGAATAGACATCTTTTCCAAAGAAAGTGAAAAGATGGCCAACAGACCCATGAAAAGATGCTTAATATCACCAATCACTAGGAAAATACAAATCAAAACCACTTTGAGATATCACCTCACACTGGTTAGAATGGCTGTCACCAAAACAGATGAGAAGTGTTAGAGAGTATATAAAGAAAAGGGAACCCTCATACACCGTTGGTGGGAATGTAAAGTGGTGTAGCAACTATGGAAAATAGTATGCAGGTTCCGCAAAAAGTTAAAAATAGAGAACTACCCTAAAGGCCAGCAATTCTACTTTTGGGTAAACACCCAAAGAAATGAAATCTTTATCTCAAAGAGATACCTGTACTCCCATGCTCCCTGCAGCATTAGCCACAACTCAAGGCAAGGAAACAACCTACATGTCCAGTGACAAGTGAATGGATAAAGAAACTGTGACACTAATGCCCATGTATAGGCATGCACGCATGTGCGCACACATACACACACTCACCCCAACACACATAAAAACAGTGGAATATTATTCAGCCTTTAAAAAGGAATCCTGTTATTTGTGACAACATGGTTGTACCTAGAAGGCATTATGTTTTCTTTGGGAAATAAGTCAGAGAAAGACGAATACGGCATGCAGAATCTTTTTTTTTAAGTCAAACTTAAAGAAACAAAAGACAAGTGGTTGCCAGAGGCTTGGAGGAAGGCTGGGAAGAAAAAGGGAAAGCTGGTAGAAGTATACATACTTTCAAGTTCTAAGATGAATAAGGTCTGAGAGTCTAATATAAAACATGGTGAATATAGTTGCTAACAGTGGACTGTACAACTGAAATTTGCTAAGAAAGTAGAAATAACATGTTTTCACCCAAAAAAGGTAACCACAGGGTGATGGATGTATCAATATTAGTTAATTTGATGGAATCTTTCCACAATGCATACGTTTATCAACTCAAACTGTAAAGCAAATATCCTACAATTTTGTCAAGTTACTTTAATAAAGCTAAAAAGAAAACAAGAACTGCTACTTGTCCTCATTCCTCTAAATCCATGGAATTTTCCAAGTAACATTAGTGTGAACTCTGATTTTTGCTAACAAGGTGATTCATGCCTGGGCCCCTGAAGGTTATGCTAACAGATGACTCAAGATGGGGGCTCGCCATACCAGCAAGACCAACCATGGAATTAGAAGGCTGCGCCTGTGAGTCACACGCTTTCAGTCTGACCTTCACAGAGGGGGTCTGAAGACAAGATCAATCACATAGCCAGTGGTCCATTTCGTGATGCATACGTAATGAATCCCCAATAGAAACTCTGGATTCCAAATCTCGGAGGCAACTTCCTGGTTGGCCAAACTCTGAGTATCATGACACACTGATGTGCTGGGAGGGTGATGCGACCAGTTTCCACCGAGGTAAGACAGGAAGCCTAGAAGACTGGGACCCTCTCAAACCTCAGCCTTCCAATTTACAGGAGGGGGTGGTGGGAACCCCTAAATTTGTAGCCAGTTGGTCAAAAGTGAGGGTGTCCTGGGGACCTTGAGACTGAGAGCTGGTTTCTGAAGAGAGGGCAGTCTTGTGGAGGACCATGCCCTTCACCTGTGAGGCTTGGGTCAGCTCTAGGGAGCTGGGGCCAGACTTCAGCATAAGGAGGACCCTTCCCTAGAGCTTATGATCCCACATTATCAGCTCACACCTCAAGAAACATTCTGCTGGCCGAGAGGTCCACTTACCAACTGGCTTCCCCTGCTTTGACCTCTTCTTTCTCTCACAGCCTCCCTGTCCTCCCCTCAGCTGATACACAACTGCAGTCCTAGACCCATTTCTGTCACTATGAACCCTTCTGCCAATTCTGAAGGAAGAGACTAGGAATGTTTTAAGAGCTCCCTCCTCGTGCCTGGTGGCCACACGCTCTAGGATAAACTTCCCACATTTTAATCTACAATGAAATCACCTGAGAAGCTTCTTCAAAATAAACACAGACCCCATTCACTGGGGTTCCAATTCCCCAGATCTGGGGTGGAGACAAAGAATCTGCGTTTTAAGCAAGCATTCCTCGTGGATTTGGTCATGAACCACACGGAGAACTGTCTTTCTAGAAAGACGGGCAGTGGTAAATGATTATTAGATCATAGGAGGTGAGAGCTAGAACCCTCTTTGGAAAAACCTAGTACAGGCCAAGAGCCCCAGAGAGGAAAACAGGCCCAAGATGCCAAGGTCAGTTAAATGATTGACTAGAAGCAAAAACTCATGCTTTGAGGCACCTGGCCTGAGGAAGCTTACGATGGATTAAGTCAAAGATCTCTCCCTCACCTTAGAATCTACCTGTGGTGGATGCCTGAGGAAAGGATGGGCAGAGGATTCAAAATACTGCCTAGCAGACCAGCTACCGAAAGGGGACGCACAGGGCTCCGTCACTGGTGACCCCTCATGTCTACCAGTCCGGCCACCACTGACCACTAGCTCAGGAGTGGAAGGGGTCTAAGCCTCCACACAGCGGTGGAAATGGACATCAGTAACTGGCAGGAGGTAGGAGAAAAGCTCTCGAGGGACTTATTCCAAGCACCTGGGGCCACACTAGTAAGAAGAAGGTAGGACTTGAGTCAGGGTCACCTGTGAGGAGAAACCTGGGACTTGCCTCACTGCTAAGGAGCCCCTGATATTGAGTCGCTCAGTCGTGTCCAACTCCTCGTGACCCCACGGACTGTACCCGCCAGGCTGCTCTGTCCATGGGATTTCCCAGGCAAGAATACTGGAGTGGGTTTTCATTTCCTTCTCCAGGGGATCTTCCTGACCCAGAGACAACATCCTCAGGGATCATCTCCTGCAATGGCAGGCAGATCCTTTACCACTGAGCCAATAGGGAAGCCCATCAAGGACTCGATGGACGCGAGTCTGAGAGATGGTAATGAACAGGGAGGCCTGGCGTGCTGCGATTCTTGGGGTCGCAAAGAGTCGGACACGACTGAGCGACTGAACTGAACTGAAGGGGCCACGACAGAGAGAAACAGTCAACCTGTTCAGCAAACCCAATAGTAATCAGTGTTGGGGAAACATCAGCTTTGCTGGGAATCAGAATAATTCAAAGGTACCATGCCAGACCCAATTTTATTTTTCCCTCCAAAGTCAACATAGACCCAATTACAAGATTGGCATATTTCCAATTTTTCTTTAAAACCACCCAGATAGGTTTCATTAAAACTATTAATACAAAGCCAGTGTATCCTTTGCCTCAGACATTTAACTTTTAGACATTACTCCATAGAGCTAAACTCTGAAGCTTGGGAGAGAAGGCCAGCACCTTCCCTCCCCAGTGCAAAGACCAGCACCTGGGGGCGGAGATATGTATTTTCCTCTAGTTTCACGATGAATGGGCTATATGGTTCAGAATTAAAGAATCAGTCCAGATATGACTGTGCTTGAAATATTTCCTTAGAAAGTAGCCAAATTGCAAGTGCCCCAAAACAGATACATTGCTAAAATATGTTAACATGGTAGAATATTTTAGAGCTATTTTAAAAACATAGGATCTGTTACCAAAAGGTGCTGCTATATTAAATTATACTGCATTCCAAAAAGAAGCAGAATGTGAACCCATAGCATGCAGACTAATTAAAACTCAAAAACAAAAACAAAAAAAATACATTACAGATAAACTGATGAAAAGTTAAAAGAAATATAGGCTCTGAAGAGTTTGAAGCTAATTTTTCTTTTTGAGGAAAAGGGAAGGGCTTGTGACTGGAATAGAATACTGGAGGGTAGGAAGTGNGCTTAATCATTAGAAAAGACCCTGATGTGGGATAAGATTGAAGTCAGGAGGAGATGGGGATAACAGAGGATGAGATGGTTGTATGGCATCACTGACTCAATGGATAAGAGTTTGAGCAAGCTCCAGGAGGTGGTGATGTACAGGGAAGCCTGGCAGGCTGCAGTCCATGCGGTCACAAAGAGTCGGACACGACTCAGCAACTGAACTGACTGAAATAGCAATATAAATTTTTAAAATTCTATTTAAGGAAAGTTCTAGAAATTGAATTACCAAGTCAAAGTATCTAAATATATTAAGGCTTATGAAACATTACTAAATTATCCTTCAGAAAAATTCTATCAGTTTCTAGTGTATTTAGTTTTTACATATTTATTTTGATCTCACAAGTCATTTGTTTTCTTAACACATATAGTTTTCTTCTAGTGAATTATTTGTGTCCTTTACCCTGCTATCTTCTTGTTCATTCCATGGGTTTGTTTTTGTGAGTTTTTTTTTTCCTTTTTCCCAGTATATGATGAACAGCTTTCTGTTGCTTAAAAATTTTAGTGCTTTATCCTGTTTGATATAGGTAAACATTCCAATTTGTTTTGTCTTTTGATTTTGTTGAGGTGGTTTTTTTGATATTTGTTGTTGTTGTTTAGTCACTAAGTTGTGTCCGACTCTTTTNTAAATATAAATGTAAGTGTGTGCATGTGTTTGTGTCAGGGGGTGTATATGTAATTCCCATTTTATGTCCACTAAGATGGCATGGTAAGGGCAAAAGCAATATGCACACCAAGCACCCAGACCTTCCTTTCCCACTGGAAAGGACCTTTATTCCTGTCTCTTATACACATCTCCTGCCAGGCTTCTCTGTCCATGGGATTTCCCAGGCAAGAATACTGGAGTGGCCTGCCGTTTCATTCTCCAGGGGATCTTCTTGACTCAGGGATCAAACCCACATCTCCTGCTTGGCTGGCAGATTCTTACTGCTCTGCTACCCAGGAAGTCCTTTTTTTGATATTAGGTGTGCTTTTTGTTTTTTTCTTTTCAAATTTTAATTGAAGTATAGTTGATTTACAATGTTGTGTTAGTTCCTGGTGTATAGCAAAGTGATTCAGTTATATATATGTATGTTCTTTTCATGGTCTTTTCCATTATGGTTTATTTCAGGATATTGAATATAGTTCCCTGTGGTGTACAGTAGTATCTGGTTGCTTTTTTGTATATAGTAGTTTGCACCTGCTAATCCCAGACTCCTGGTTTATTCCTCCCCATAGATTCATTTTTATCATATTTTATATTCCACAGATAAGTAATATCATAATATATTTGTCTTTCTCTTTCTGACTTACTTCACTTAGTATTATTGTCTCTAGNCCAGGAAGTTCAGGGTTTCTCAGCATAAGCAGCCCATTATCCTAGTTTGGCCCAGAAATAATTTAAACCTTTTGTACTCTAGACTCCAACATTTTAGTTTGTTTGGCTTGTCTGTGCATCAGACACACGAACTTGTGTTCCATAATATCACAATAATAAAATAAATCTATTAGCAATAATAAATAAGTAGTTTTAAAGGATAATAATTTCTTTTAAAACAAGCAGTAATTTGTGCATATGTAAGGGGATGTTTCCCCTTCATGGAACACACCTTGTGTTGAAGGGACTTGTGTAACTTAATGTAGCTATGAGTCATACCATGCAGGGCCACATAAGATAGACACATCATAGTGGAATATTTCTGACAAAACATGATCCAATGGAGGAGAGAATGGCAAACAACACAAGTATACTTGCTGTGAGAACCCCATAAGCTATATAAAAAGGAAAAAATGATATAAAAAAGATGAGTTCCCCAGATTGGAAGGTATCCAATATGCTACTGGGGAACAGCAGAGTAGCATATTGGACAACTTATTGGTATAAACCATCCCAAAGACAAAGAAAAGAAAGATGGCAACATGGTTATGTGAGGAGGCTTTATAAATAGCTGAAGAAAGAAGAAAAGTGAAAAGCAAGGGAGAAAAGGAAAGGTATACCCAACTAAATGCAGAGTTCCAGAGAATAGCAAGGGGAGACAAGAAGGCTTTCTTATTGAAAAAGGCAAAGAAATAGAGGAAAATAACCGAAGGGAAAAGACTAGAGATTTCTTCAAGAAAAGTTGGGAATATCAAAGGAACAGTATGTCAGAGAAGTGTGTAAATTCCTCAGTTCTGTCTCCTTGCAGCAAAGATGTGAAATGGCAAACCAGTGTTACAGCTAAGTTACAGCTCAGAGTCTTATTCAGCAAAGGATAGTATACCCTTGAAGANTGGGAATATCAAAGGAACAGTATGTCAGAGAAGTGTGTAAATTCCTCAGTTCTGTCTCCTTGCAGCAAAGATGTGAAATGGCAAACCAGTGTTATAGCTAAGTTACAGCTCAGAGTCTTATTCAGCAAAGGATAGTATACCCTTGAAGAAGTTCCAGAAAAACATCTACTTCTGCTTTATTGACTACGCCAAAGCCTTTGACTGTGTGGATTACAACAAACTGTGGAAAATTCTTAAAGAGACAGGAATACCATGCTCTCTTACCCACCTCCTGAGAAACCAGTATACAGATCAAGAAGCAGCAGTTAAAATCAGACATGGAACAATGCACTGGTTCAAAACTGGGAAAGGAGTATGTGAAGGCTGTGTATTGTCACCCTGCTTATTTAACTTCTATGCAGAGTACATCATGCAAAAGGCCAGGCTGAATGAAGCAAAAGTTGGAATCAAGATTGCGGGGAGAAATAAAAATAACCTTAGATATGCAGATGACACCACCCTTATGGAAGAAAGTGAAGAGGAACTGAGTAGCCTCTTGATGAAAGTTAAAGAGGAGAGTGAAAAAGCTGGCTTAAAACTCAACTTTCAGAAAACTAAAATCACGACATCTGATCTCCTCACTTCATGGCAAATAGATGGGGAAACAATGGAANAGGGAAGCCCATCAAGGACTCGATGGACGCGAGTCTGAGAGATGGTAATGAACAGGGAGGCCTGGCGTGCTGCGATTCTTGGGGTCGCAAAGAGTCGGACACGACTGAGCGACTGAACTGAACTGAAGGGGCCACGACAGAGAGAGAAACAGTCAACCTGTTCAGCAAACCCAATAGTAATCAGTGTTGGGGAAACATCAGCTTTGCTGGGAATCAGAATAATTCAAAGGTACCATGCCAGACCCAATTTTATTTTTCCCTCCAAAGTCAACATAGACCCAATTACAAGATTGGCATATTTCCAATTTTTCTTTAAAACCACCCAGATAGGTTTCATTAAAACTATTAATACAAAGCCAGTGTATCCTTTGCCTCAGACATTTAACTTTTAGACATTACTCCATAGAGCTAAACTCTGAAGCTTGGGAGAGAAGGCCAGCACCTTCCCTCCCCAGTGCAAAGACCATCTCCTGGGGGCGGAGATATGTATTTTCCTCTAGTTTCACGATGAATGGGCTATATGGTTCAGAATTAAAGAATCAGTCCAGATATGACTGTGCTTGAAATATTTCCTTAGAAAGTAGCCAAATTGCAAGTGCCCCAAAACAGATACATTGCTAAAATATGTTAACATGGTAGAATATTTTAGAGCTATTTTAAAAACATAGGATCTGTTACCAAAAGGTGCTGCTATATTAAATTATACTGCATTCCAAAAAGAACCAGAATGTGAATCCATAGCATGCAGACTAATTAAAACTCAAAAACAAAAACAAAAAAATACATTACAGATAAACTGATGAAAAGTTAAAAGAAATATAGGCTCTGAAGAGTTTGAAGCTAATTTTTCTTTTTGAGGAAAAGGGAAGGGCTTGTGACTGGAATAGAATACTGGAGGGTAGGAAGTGGAGCTGGCAGAACCTTCTTTCATGACCTGGTTAACTTACAACGTATTAAGTTTATAATAATTCTCTAAAGCTATGGCTTTGTTTTTATAATATTTTGTGCTTGTTGTATTACACAGAGCAGAAACAAAAATGTGAAGCGAGATGATATACAATGTGATAACGTAGCAGGTCTGTATGAGTGTGTATAATCATATTGACCCTTTCCTACAAAGACTTGTAAAACAAATGTGTACAGAGACTTATTAAGAAAAGTAGGTTACAAGGAAAAGAAATACAGCAACGGTAGGTGTACCATTTGCATTCTGTATACCATTTATATTTGTATTCAGTACACCATTTACATTTGTTTTCTAGAGCTGCTACAAGAAAATGGCACAGACTATGTGAAGACTACGTGAATTATGGAAGCTGCTCACAGTTCTGGAGGCTAAAAGTCCAAGACGAAGGCGCTGGCCGAGTTGGTGTCCTCAGAGGTCTCTCCCCTTGGTTTACAGATGGCCACCCCCTGTGTGTCTTCACAGGCCCTTTTCCTCTGTGCGTACTCATCACTAGTGCCCAGTATTTGTCTTCTTACAAGGACACCAGTCATACTGGATTAGCTCCCACACTAGCGTCTTAATTTTCATCTAATCATCTCTTTGAAGGCCCAATGTCCAAACAACAGTCACTTTCTGAGGTCCTGGGCATTAGTGTTCAACACATAAATTTTACAGGGACACAATGCAACCCATAACAGCATTCTTTACTCATCAGACTTACCAAAAAAAAAAAAAAAGGACAGTTCACTTTTAGGACAGGAAGTGAGTCAGAAGTGAGTTGAATCAAGATTTGCCACGAGGCGGTCTACTTGCTGACACTCACAGATGGGTGCTCCCTCTGCTTTGTATATATGCTTGCCATTTTCCATCATGACAGGGAAGGGAAGACTAGGGGGAAATCCACATCTTACATCAGTCATAGATGTTGGTTTATTTCCTCTATAAAAGTGAGTCACCCAACAATAATATTGATGTTATATGAGCTTAGAAATAAAATTAATCTTTTCCTCTCATCAGCAGTGAGCATATTTTTTAAAAAATCTTTTAGTATAATGAGTTAAGAAAAAAAATAAAAGGAGTAACAAAAAGAAAGCTGGGCATAATGTTTACAGCTGAACTCCATCCACAGCATAGCTCAGCTAATCCACCACTTTGTCCATTTCTGAGTCTGATCCTTCCTTTACTTACTCCTGGTTACATGGTCTGACTATTTCCCATGCCCCCTGCAGCTAGGTGAGACCATGTGATGGGGGAGATAAAAGGGCTATGTGTGACTCACACATAGGACCCAGACCTTAAAACCATGAGCACAGCTCCATGCTCTCCTCTTCCACCCTCAGAACCTGCTTCAATGAAGCAGAAGACAAGCGGAGCCTGGCCTAGCCCCATGGATTTGAAGCACCTGGAAACCTTCGTCAAATACAGATTCTGATTCACTAAGCCTGTGGCAGGACCTGAGAATACATTTCGCCCAAGATCCAGGTGATGGCAATACTGCTGGTCTGCGAAGCCACCCACCAGAGAGGTTCTCCTTTCTGATGCCTCAGAGATGGCAGTCCAAAGATGAGCAGTAAAAGACACGCCAAAATAGACCCGACCAGAAATAGCCGGCTGGCCTTTCTCTCCTTACCCATGACAGAATTTAACTCAGCCTTATGATTAACTCTGGTCTCAAAGTGCAGCTAGCAAGTGAATTCAGACAGCTGCAGACAGATTGCTTTAGAATGCGCAATGTGATACCAGTTGGCTGGGTTCTACTAAAAACGCTATCTGCCACCCTGAGTCAGGGCTGTCAACAGTGAGATCTCCCAGAGCACAGAACACCGACAGCTGACCAAGGAGTAGAGGACAAAAGGGGCACACACGAGCCCTACCAGCCATGCCAGTCTCGCACAGAAGTCCATGTGGAAGTTGCTTACTCTGAGACCACAGCTATCATTAACAGACTGTCTGTATAAAACCTGGGCAAACATTTGCAGCACCTCAGCCCTGGACATCCTAGCAGTCTGGGGTTTATAAGACCTGCATATAAATATCACCCTGTTTGTCCAAAATTTTGCAAGAAGCAGATGAGAACTTAGCAATAACTCCCACGATAGCTCCAGTTTGCAATGGAACTTCTTTGAGGTTTAAGGTGAAGCTTACTTAACTTCATGATCCTTTGCTATTTACTGCAACAGACATTAGGCCTAAGAGAAACGGCACAGAACATGGCATGGCTTTGCATGAAACCAGAAGGGAACAGGATTCCCTCAACCTAAAATCACCATTAAACCAAAGCCTGAGTAATGTTCAGGAAGCTCCAATGCTTTCCCTCAGCTTTCCCCAAGAACTCTCATCGCAAGCCTCTGCCCACGAAGTCTAAGAAAAAGCCATCTGAGTGGCATTCATGGGTGTGTATGTTCACGCACGCTCAGTCTCTTAGTCAAGCCAACTCTTTATGACCCCATGGACTGTGTCTAGCCCACCAGACTCCTCTGTCCATGGGATTCTCCAGGCAAGAATACTGGAGTCAGTTTCCATGTCCTTCTCCAGGGGATCTTCCTGACCCAGGAATCGAACCTGTGTCTCCTGCATTTGCAGGCAGAGATGCTTTACTACTCACTCAGCTACCTGGGAAGCCCGAATTGGGATGCATGAGAAATCTAAATTATTGGATGACCTCAAAGAGGTGCAGACTGCTTAATATCAGGGACCTGAGACAACATCTCACACTGTTCGTGTACTTCGGAAAAACCTTCCATAGCCAGGAAAGAAAGCACCTTCCAGCAAACTGCTATTGGAATTGCCACAAATTTCAGCTATATAAGAAATCTAAATGAACCCACTCTACTTTCAGTGAAGGGCTCAAGCCCCACGAGGCCACAAGCTGTCTTTACTGTTTTCATTTCCCCAAATCCCCTAATACATATTGCAAAGTCTATTCTGGGCAGAACTAAATTCTTGCACAAAATACTTAACACAAAAACAAACCTATGCCTCATATGTGACCCCACTGATCTTATGTCCCCCAAAAGGAGAAGAAAAACAGATATTCTGCCATCAAAAAAAAAAAAAAAAAAAATCAAGAAGCTGCATCAATTCCAATTCATTATCTCTATTTCAAATACAGTTTATTCAGAACGCTTATTTGGAGCTTCCCCCAAACTTCCAAACTTTTATCTCCCAAAGTCTCCTCACAGCATAGTTCAAATTTTTAAACATTCTCATTCTCTGATGATTCATTCAGAAGGGACAAACAAGGGCACCCTTCAACAAAGCAGTGAATTTCAGGGTGCAATTCTGTCTTGCGCAGACTCTGTAGCTGTCAACTTGGCTCAGGCATGAAGTCCTGAATAACACCCTCTGTTACTACTTTTTTTGTTCCTGGTTTCCCCTGTGGTCATGACTCTTCAGATCCACCTATCAGACTCGAGTTGTGCCTTCAATTCCCCAGAGGAAGTCACTGAAAACACAGTAAGTTGACAAAAAAGGCACCCGGTTCACTGAGGCAGCATCTGATGCATTTCCTTGCGTTCCACTGGGAGGGTAGAGGACTCTGGTGCAGCACCATGGACCCTCTTGTTCTCTCCAATGCCTCTTCCAACTGGCTCCAGGGTTTTCTTAACAACCTACTTTGGCTCCTCATGTTTCTGCCCAAGCGTCTTTCTCCTCAGGCATGAGCATCAGATGCTTCTATAAGATGACCTGACCTGCTAATTCACTCAGTCATGGCTGACTTTCTGAGACCCCATGGACTAGTCCACCAGGCTCCTCTGTTCATGGGATTTCCTAGGTAAGAATACTAGAGTGGTTTGCCATTTCCTCCTCCAGGGGATCTTCCTGACCCAGGGATTGAACTTGCATCTCTTTACATTAGCAGGCAGATCCTTTACCACTGAAACATACAGTATGGCAACTAATTTTTATTTCTATTTTTTGCAACTGATTTTTAATATTTAAGGCAGGAACACTGACAGAGACTTCAGCCCGTGGCCGACGATGCCCTACAATCCAAAATATTTTGTGACAAATGGTATGAGGTTTGAAAAGAAGCGCAGCTGATAACATAAATGATTTTCTTCCAAGTAAACAGAATAACTAATAAAGTAGTTGAGCCTACCTTTTCACTGAATTTCTATGTCACCAACCTACATGATTAGGAGAAAATGCAAACGGTTAAAAAAAAAAAGCAGTGATTTGAGTTCATATTTCTGGTAATTAACCACTAGCTAATAACTGAAAGATTGCTTAAGCTCCATAAACAAAACAGACAAGGCTCAACAGCCCTGAGGCAGAGGGTGTGATGGAAAAACCCCCAGCGCCCACACTGGCTTTGACTATAAAACCACTCTTCCTCACCAGGTCAGTCTTTCTTTAAGACTATCCTGTCCGTCTGTCTTCTAGGCAATTTGTCTCTCTCAGCAGAGACTCCAGACCGACAATGTGGAATTCTTTACCAAAATATTGAGAACGGCAGTCCAAATTTTAACACCAATTTAAAAATCTAATAGCTTTTCTGCCTATTACTCAGAGTTAAAGGGGGAAGGCTAATTATAAATCATACACTTTCTATCTGGGCAATACAAAGTCAAGAGGACAGACTTTAGGAAAATTCCAGCTAAACCAGTTCATTCTTTGAAGCATTATAGGTCAATTACGAACATAACAACCCTCAGCTTGAATAGGTAACTGCATATTCAGAAAGAACAAAAACATCTTTTGAAAAGCCTCTCTGTATGTGATCTATTATTAAAGGGCGTATTTGATTGGAAGTTAAGTAGAGAGAGAAACTCCCTAGTCAATCTGAGGACAGGCTAAAACGGCTTCCTTAATTTTGGTATATTCTCCCATTTGCTTTTAAAAAAATGTTTCCTCTAAGCACAGAAGCTTGCAGAGGTGGGAAAAAAGCAACCAAAAACAGAAAAAGGTATTGTCAGAAGGGAGAATGCTCTGCAGGAGATTCTTTATGGATGGCCTGTGACTCAACGGACATGAATTTGAGTAAACTGCGGGAGCGGGTGATGGACGGGGAGGCCTGGTGTGCTGCAGTCCATGGGGTTGCAAAGTGTCAACACAATGGAGCGCCTGAGGTGTCACCTTGGCTCCAGGCCATCCTGTCTCCCAGCCCTAAACCAGCCCGTGTGCTGAATGCCATCGTCAAGAGAGGCATATCCAGATGAGACGTTTTTCCCCTCAATCCCCTGGGAAGTAGCCCTCAAACTATAGGATATGCATGACCCCTTTATTAATAAAAAAGGATGCAACCCACAAGCTTTTTTTTCACTAAGAATCTCAACCACAGGACTATAGGGAAACCAGAATTATAACATTAATTCAAATTAATCTTCATCATCCATTAAGTAAGACACTTTCCTAGGTTCTAGATCTTAGATAGGGTCTTTTTTTTTTTTTTTAACAGAGTTCACACTTGAGAAGAGGGATGATACTCAAATTATAAAGACAGGTCAGTTCAGTTCAGTTACTCAGTCGTGTCTGACTCTTTGCAATCCCATGAATCGCAGCACGCCAGGCCTCCCTGTCCATCACCAACTCCCGGAGTTCACTCAGACTCATATCCATCGAGTCAGTGATGTCATCCAGCCATCTCATCCTCTGTCGTCCCCTTCTCCTCCTGCCCCCAATCCCTCCCAGCATCAGAGTCTTTTCCAATGAGTCAACTCTTCGCATGAGGTGGCCAAAGTACTTGAGTTTCAGCTTTAGCATCAAGAACAATGATAATAACCAAACAGAAAATAAAACAGGGAGACATGACTGAGGGTGGGGGTGGCCACTTCAGACAGAGCGAAGAACACAGCTCACCGAGGAGGCCAGGTGAGGACCAAGACCCAGAGGACAAGTGGTTCATCATGTTCCAAGCCAAAGGAACAGCAGGGCAGAAGCCCAAAGGCCTAAAACAGTTCAAGAAAAACCCTGAGATGCTAAGTGTTTGCCTCTTAAGCAACAGAGAGCATAAAAGAACATCCTGTAGAAGGGAGAGAACCAGGGAACCTGGGGGAGATAATAGCTGGGCTTGAGGTCCCCGAGGAAAGCAGCAAAGGTGGCTGACATCTAATATCTCCTTTCCATCCATCCACGGGCTAATGCTAACATGTTCAATTGGGCAAATAAAGAAACTGGCTCAGACTGGATCTGGACCAAGATTGAGATCACACAGCTGGTTACCAGCCAGGACACTCAGCACAGAGTTCAAAAGTCACTTACTGAGCCTCACTTCAGACACGGGGTCCTTCCAACAGGGCAGAGGGTTCCTCAGCCTTGGGCAAGCCCAAGGGAGCCCCCACGCCCCTCAAAACCCTCGGCCTATTCCTCCAAACGGCTGCAAAAGCACTGTAACCAGTCTGTTGTCTTAGCTACCTAAGACGGTGAGCGTGCAGGTCATATGGGGAACTGCCAGCCTCTCCACCTGACCCAGGGCTTCCCTGGTGCCTGGCTGCTCAAAGTGCCCTCGTCTTGGCTTTCTGTCCAGCTGGCTCAGCTGGAGATAAGCACCTTCACTGGCTGGACTCGCATACACCTTCAGGAAACCACTGTGCCTCCAGCCCCAGTGACTGTGCATTCCCTGGGACCCACGGCTGGGCGGCACCAAGCAACCCAGATGCCCATGTTCCACCCTCCAGGAGCACACACTCTCCTTGCAGCTTTCACAGCCATCACTCATGTACAAATCACAGGTCAGGGATTATCTTAAAAGGATACCTGCTCAAGCGGTGACAGTAACAGGATTTCACTTGTCATTACTCAAATACGTCAAAGTTTAGCTGAATTCTGTCCACAGTTTCTGCCCATACGCTACAGGAGTGTGAGTGAGTGAGTGGAGTGAGTGTGTGTGTGTGCGTGTTAGTTGCTCAGTCATGTCCGGCATTTTGCGACCCCGTGGACTGTAGCCTGCCAGGCTCCTCTGCCCATGGGATCTCCAGGCAAGAATATTGGACTGGGTACCATTCCTTTCTCCAGGGGATCTTCCCAACCCAGGGACTGAACCCACTGGAGAGGGAGGAGCATATTTTATGGAATATGAACTTAGCTCTGTTAGAGCGACCATATTATTTATTATCCAACCTAAGATACTGCTAGGAGTAAGACAGGGTGCTGTTAGTAATTACAGTGTGATTAAGGGGTGTGAATCAGGACTGTCCTGGGCAAACCAGGAGTTGAGGCACCTGGAACAGGCCAAAAGGAGCAACTTTTAGAAAACAGAGATTGAGAATAGCTCTACAACCTCAGGCAATCAAAAATTTTACTATTAATCTGATTTCATATCAAATCAAGGTATTTTTCCCCCCTTTTGTGGGGGAGAGGAGCAGAAGGGAGGCTGCCATACCATATCATTTCATTCCAAAATAAAAAGATGCAGGAATTTCCTACCGACCCAGCGGTTACAACTCCATGCTCTCACCGCTGAGAGCTGGGGTTTGATCTCTGGGTCAGGGAACAAAGATCCTATAAGCTGCATGGCTCAGCCAAAAAAACAAAAATAAACAAAATAAACAAAATTTTTAAAATAAATAAAAAGATGCAAGCGCAAGAATACTAGGATCCTGGGCTGTCAAAAGACCAGGATATAAGAAATACAAACCCTTTGCTTTGCTCTACAATCAAGTCAAATGCTAAGATCCATTAGGAACCAGGGGACACGTCAGAAATTTAAGACTGAACATCAACACCAGACTGTTAAATGTTTAGGAATAAAGTCATCATTTGCAGTGCAATATGCTTTTGGAGATGGACTTAAGAGAATTTCTGCACAAATGAAGACACAATATAGCTTTTTTACAGGCACCACCTGTCTCTTCTTGGCTCACACCACTCTTGGAGCTGTATGTAACTCATCCTCCTCTGCCTTCCAAGGGTCTCTGGCACTTGACTTTCAACATCTAAAGCTGAAATTAACAGCCTCCTCCCCATTTACAGATTTGTGTTGCTTTGGACATGATAACTTTTTAACCTCTCTGCACCTCAGTTTCTTCAGCTGGAGGCAAAGAAAGTGGCTGGGCTTGGCCAGTCTTTTATCGATACAAACGTTAATCATGGTTGTGGCAGCCTTCCACCTGGTAGTATAGAAATCTGCTTAAGGTAGCAAGGTATTCTCGAAAATCTCAGCAGGTCCAGGAGTGCTCAGCGTGGCTGTGGGCGCAATGAGGGGAGACCCTGCCTCTTACTTCAGCGGGAGGGGAGCTGAGAGAGGAAATGGAGGGGAGGGAGGCCAGGCCCTCCACTGATAATCCTCAACCCACATCTTCAAAGATCACCAAACCACACTGCACGTGGACTTCTGTGGAAACCACCAAGTGGGGCTGACTTTCTGAAAAGGGAGGGAGGGACGGCAGAGATAAACAAAACAGAGGGATCTTTCCCTGGAAGTCCAAGGGTTGAAATGCCACACTTCCAGTGCAGGGGGCAGGTGTTCAATCCCTGGCCGGGGAACTAAAAACTCGACATTCCCCACAGCGCAGCCAAAAGATAAAAACATGTAAAAATAAATTTAAAAGTTTAAAAATAAGCTACAAAACAAAGCAGAGAACACAGAAGGCAGGGGCAGGAAGCAGAAAGATGCCGGAGGAAGTGAGCACGAAGGAGGCAGGAAATGTGGAGGATGACCACTTCCTGCCTGGAGGCCACCAGCCTGGAGGGCCTCCCTCACTCGGGCCCACACGCTCCACCGCGCTTGCGCCGGTGGGTTCCTCCACATACCGGGAGCGGCTGGAGCGGCACTCACGCTCACCTCTGCCTGCCTTGACATTCTTGCCAGAATTCAGCCTAAACACGTGAGCAGGAAAAACCACGTTGCGGTTTTAAACCGCAGAGCGGCTGTCTGTGTGGCCCTGGGCCAGCTGGATTCAACCAGTGTGTGGACACCCCACCCCCATTCGCCTGCCACCAACTTCTCAGAGTAAGACATTCCAGAAGAATCAGCCGGAGATGACTGGGAGTCACAGAACGGCGAGGCCGGCCTCGGGTTCACCCGCACTTTGCAGGTAGAGTTCCGTCTCACCCACAGGAGCCTCACTCACCCCCGGCCCACCTTTCCACACACTACTTCTTTACTTCCTCACTTTGCTCTGCCCTCACTAAAGAGGCCAGTTCCAGAAGTCAAAGGCAACTGATTCCCCTTTTGTGTCTGCGAGCTGGCGGCTCTGCAGGATTCCTTCCGGCTGCACTTCATCCTTCCTGGAAGGGTTTCTAAGAAGGTCTCCCCCCTTTACAGGAAAGAAATCCCTCCTGGGCAACGGGGCAGATGAGAAGGCGGCCCTTCGGAATTTCCCTTCAAAACACTTCAACTTACTTTCTGAGTGGCTCCTAGCAGATAAGACCAAATCCACTTGAGAGAGGGAGGGTTTTGCAATAATCCTCACTGTCCCCATTTATTGAGGGCTTGATATGCAGCAGGCACTTACCTGTGCTATTAAAAATGCATTATGTTTTACAAGTGAACAAATTGTGTTGCTCAATGAACACTCAGAACTCATATAAACGCCACCTGTGTAATCTGTGGCCCCAATACGCCAACCCCTATAGGCCCAGGCTTAAGTTTTAAGCCATCTCCCTTCTATTTAAGCAAGCTCCCAGAGTTTTTAAGCAAGCTCTGGGAGGAGGTAATGGACAGGGAAGCCTGGCATGTTGCAATCCGTGGGGTCGCAAAGAGTCGGACATGACTGAGCAACTGAACTGAATTTCTGTTTAAAAACAGGACAATTGGTGGTAGAGAGAAGGAAGTGAGGTAGGAAATGGTTCAGGCCAAAATGGTCATATTTACAAGATATCACAAATTATAACCATTATTACGTGTGTGCAATTTTATTTAACAATACTGTGTACATAGTAGATAAGTAAGTTCGTATATGAAATATCTAGTCTTTCTAGATATTTAGAAGTGTTTAATGCATTTAAAAGTAGTAGTGTAATAATGCTTCTTGTAAATAGTTTTTTAAAACTGATGGGAAATACTGTAATTGGAAATGGAATTGTTAAACCTCCTCTCTGAACAGAAAAAAACAAAACAAAACAAAACAGGACAGACAACTTTCTCTCTTTACAAAAAGGGAAGAAGGTACACTGATGAGTTGAGAAGTTTAAAGTAGTAGCCAGATCGGTTTATCACATAATCTGTCACATCCTCACCAACAAAACACACCAACAAGGGTCTGAAAAATAAAAGCAGCTTATTGGGTGAGCAACTTTATGTTCACGAGCTTTCTGTTGACAAATGTGAGATTTCCTCTCAATCACCCTTATAAGCTCAGTCAATCCAGGCATTCTGTGTGCCCCAGGTGAGGAAATACACACAGCAACACAGAGGTCAGAGCCCATACTCTGGAACTTGTCACCTTGACTTAACTCTGAGCTCCTCAATGTCCTACTTTGGTAAAAGGAAGACAAAACCAGGTGCAACAAGGGTCTACTATCCAAGGAGGCAGGGACCAAGTATATTTATCTCCGCACACAGGAAGCCCCCTTCCTCCTCCAATACCTTGTTGAGTCCCAACAAGAGTGAACAAGCCAGCTGCTCTCATGCTTTGAAAGGAACTTAAAAACAGGGTGCAGATCTTGAAAATATGTAAGTTATTTTCAAGTATCTTTTGATATTGGTTTCCAACATAATTCCACAGTAATAAGGGAACAGACTCTGTATGATTTCAATACCTTTAGACCATGAAAGTTCTGCACCTTGTTTCATGACCCTGGATATGTATCAGTGTCTCCTCAACACTGCAGAGATTTATCATCTATGGGAACATGAACAGAATTTGCATCCTGCTATTGTGTGAAAATTGTATAAATCTTAACCATGTTCAACTGGTTCATAGTGCTTTTCGGGTCTCCTACATCCTTCTATTTTTCTGTCTATTCATTCTATTAATTTTTGAGAGTTTGACATTGAAAACTCCAACAAAAAATCTTAATTTATCGGTTTAAAAAATAAATAATATAAAGTGGGAGGGGCCAGGCATTCAAATTTTAGGGCCACCAGGGTGAGTCATCATATCGAAGGCCATCATAATGAAGGCTGAGAAGCTGCTGTATACTCGCTAGTAACAACAGCACTGGCAAGTTTAACAGATGTTAGTTGCTCAGTTGGGTCTGACTCTTGGTAACCTCATGGACTGTAGCCTGCCAGGCTCCCCGTCCATGGAATTCTCCAGGCAAGACTACTAGATTGGATTGCCATTCTCTTCTCCAGGGGATCTTCCTGACCCAGGGATCAAACTCATTACAGAAAACACTCAAAGAGTTTTATCTTACTCAAACCCACAGTAACAGCCTCACAGTAAGAAGGACGGTGTTCTCTGGCTCCATCGAAACATTACAGGCAAGATTTAGGATGAAAATGTTCCACACATCACAGAGGAGACATAGTCTGGGAGAAAGACACGTGAAAGACACGCGGGTGTGAAAAATTAACACACAGAGAAACCTCATTTACATAGTTGGGAGACCAGGGGGGGGAGCTCTCTTGCCTGCAACAATATCAGAGCCCAGTGGCAAGAAGTAACAATCTTCCCTTCAAGGATTCAGCCAATGAAAAGCCATGGATTCTGTTCACTACAATAACTCTCCCAAGTTTCCTATCCCTCTGGAAGAGTTCTCCTTCCTCCTCTTTTGTAGACTTGCCCAGGGCTTCCCATGGCTGCAGACACTGAACTGCAATTCTCTGCTGTTCCCACATAAACCCATCTTTGCAGGAGAAATATCTTGACAGTCTGTTTCAGGTCAACAAAGGGAAGGGAGTCAACACACTGGAGGACCCCTGGATGACTCAGAAAAGCAAATTATTCACCTGACACATCTGAATGGATACTAGTTGACATCTCTCAGGCTGACCAGATGTGGAGTATAAAAACCCCAATATCAAGAATAACTACAGGAGTTAAATCTGTTACATTGTTTATTTCATGGTAAGGACTTAGTAGCAATAGTAGTAGTAGTTTAGTCACTAAGTCTTGTCTGATTCTTAGGACCCCATGGACTGTAGCCTGCCAGGCTTCTCTGTCCATGGGATTCTCCAGGCTTGAATACTGGAACAGGTTGCCATTTCCTTCTCCAGGGGATCTTTCCAACCCAGGAATCGAACCTGCCTCTCCTGCACTGCAGGCAGATTCTTTACCAACTGAGCTATGAGGGAAACTCGAAGACATAGTAGTAAACTTTAATACACCTTTAGGGTGATCCTTCTGCATCTTCCTTGTAGCTGGATAAAATCACCAAAAGAAATCAAACTAAACACCTAAGAGGACTTTCCTGGGGTTCAGTGACTAAGACTCCACACTCCCAATGCACGGGACCCAGGTTCAAGCCCTGGTCAGGAAATTAGATCCCGCCTACCCAAACTAAGAGTCTGTATGCCCCAACTAAGATCCAACTTAGCCAAATTAATTAATTTAAAAAATCAGATATGTATCTAAAAAGGGGGAACAGAACAAAGCCAGAGAAAAAGCCCTGGAGAGCTCACCCAGACTCCATCAACAACATGTGGATTTCTGACTGTTAATGAAGAACACAAGATTCATAGAAGTGGCATTCTGAAAATGGTGCCAAGAATCCTAGTTTGAAATTAAACATTTCTATGTATTCACCATCGATAGTTACTGAGGACCTAACAGAACCAACCTCCCTAAACCATCTCAGCACTCAGCCAGTTCACATCCCCCTCATGTCATCAGATTCTCTGACAAGAGTCTCTAGAGAGTCTGTCTTGACATCAATGGCAGTTTCCACAAACACACTCCCTTTGCAAGCGGACAGTTCACTAACTGAAATGCAGTCAGTGTCAGGGGAATTACGATTTAAGGCAAAATGGTTGTCTGAGGATGCCTTACAAATAGCTGGGAAAAGAAGAGAAGCGAAAGGCAAAGAAGAAAAGGAAAGATGTATGTCCATCTGAATGCAGAGTTCCACAGACTATCATGGAGATAAGAAAACCTTCTTAAGTGATCAATACAAAAAAAAAAAAAGAAGAAGAAAAACAATAGACTGGGAAAGACTAGAGATCTCTTCAAGAAAATTAGAGATACTAAGAGAACATTTCATGCAAAAAGATGGGCATAATAAGGGACAGAAACAGTATGGATCTTACAGAAGTAGAAGATAATAAA
>SJYV01043476.1:42092-80936 GCA_006410875.1 Neotragus pygmaeus | reverse complement strand
CAACCCAGGTCACACAGCCAGCACATCACGGGAGCAGGATTTGAACCCTGGTCTGACCTCTTCCCAACATAAGCTAGAAGTAATGTGAGAAAATGACACTTTACTTAAATAATGCTGTCGGGATTCTGCAAGGATCAACTCTTAAACTCGTTCACTGAATTTAGAGTTAAAGTACACATCAGTAAGTCACAAAGAAACACAGACTGGCTGTCCTCAGAGAACAGATTTGAGCCAGTCACAGAAACGTGAAAGGACGTCTGGGCAACGCCATGGTGAGCTGGCAGCTGCGGAAGGCTGGTCTCTGAATGAGGGTCCAGTCTGCTCCCCAGGCTCTGGGGGCCCCAACTGTCCTCCAGGTTCCCATCACGTCATCCCTCTGCCTAGATGGCTTCACAGGGTCCTCCGGGTTTGGGGTTCAGCCTAACTCCAATGGTCAAGACTCTACCTCCTGCCTCCACTTCCTCTGAAGTCATGTGGTCAGCTCTCCAAATGCCCACCTTTCCACGCAGTTCACCCCAAAGCTCCTAGGTCCCACCAGGCGTGGCTTCTGCCTCCGTGCCTGCCTCTGACCAGGGTTCCTGTCTCAGTCTGGACACTATCCTCCCCTGAGCTCACAAGTCTCCCTCCTAGAAGCTTCCACAATCTGCTTCAGGGCACCCACAGCTCCTGTGCTTCCTTCTGACAGGGCCGCTCTGGCCATGCTGGGCTGGCGTCAGTTACTGCTTGTTCTCACGTAATCATTCATCTGGTCAACAAAGGATTATTGAGTCTCTACTCAGAAGGACGATGTTCTCAGCACTGAGACCATGAAACAGACAGAAATCCCTGCCCTCGCAGAGCTGACCTCCTCTGAACACCCATTCCTTAGGTGCTAGGACCTAGTCAGGTCAGCTCTGTGCTCCAGGATTGACCACAGTGCATGTGGGCAGAGGAGAAGCTCAGAGAACAGCAAGACAGGACAGGCAAGATTTTCATTGCAGAACAGCTTTCTGGACCTGCTGTGGGTTGGGTAACATGTACATGCTAACTGAACTCTATGGCATATTCCAAGCTGAATGCAGGCTGGAGTGGAGTGCGATGATGTGTGTCAGGGCCGGTGTGTATCCTGATGAGATACTCCATGCAGCCGACTGACTTACTGTCCCCAGCGCTGGCTCATGCCCAGCAGATGTTTCTGGAGCAGAAGACTGGTGCTACTTTGCGTTTGTTTCTTCCTAAGCAAATGAGGGTTTTCAAGCTTCAGCTCCTGGACTGCAGGAAAGGCACATGAACACATGGTTTTGCAAAGACGCGTGCATGATCATTCACTCAGTCGTGCCCAACTCTTTGCAACCCCATGGACTGCAGCCCCCAAAGCTCCTCCATCCATGGGGATTCTCCAGGCAAGAATACCGGAATGGGTTGCCATTTCCTCCTCCAGGGGATCTTCCTGACCCAGAGTTCAAACCCCGTCTCCTGCACTGCAGGCAATTTTTTTTTTACCAGTGAGCCACTAGGGAAGGTTTGCAAAGGTACCAGGGTCCAACCAAGTGTCTTCCTTTCTCTGGCTGCCCGGGAAGTTTCAAAGCTTTGGAGCGGCACCATGGACACAGAGCCTCCTGAGTCCCACCCCTGCCACCGCTGGGCACAGGGCCAGTCTGCAGAGGCAAAGACCCAACTGAGCAGATTGTCTGTTCTGGCTTTTCTTTGTAAGTCATATTCTTAATTATAAAAACAAAATCATGCTAATCGAAGAAAAAAAATGGAAGGATTCAGAAATGAAAACAAAATTAATTTACAATTCCATCCTCTCCCCAACACATGGTGTCTTTGAAGTTTTTCTTCCCATAAGGGAAGGACCAGCAGTGAATGGGCACGTCCAAGCCCGGCTCTGTGGGGCCATCCCACTGGACCCTCGGTCTTCTGCTCACAGGATGACTCTCACACTTTATAGATGGGAGAAGAGCGTTTCCGTGAAATTGTGACATGGCCCAAGGCCACCCAGGTAAGAAACGCTGAGTCCAGGATCTGAAACCAGAACTGACTGCAAAGCACTGTTTGTGCTCAGGATGGAAGGAAAGTTCATTTCATCTCTCCTCCAAATTAAAACAATATGGCAAAAAAAAAAAAAAATCACCTAACTTAAAATTCAATATTTATATATCTGCTCACAAAGTCCAAATGATATCAAGTTCTCATTCTACCTGTGGGGTCTTTTTCTCCTGACCAGGCTGTAAACTTGGGGAATGGGACAGGGCTGCACCCCTCAGCTCCCAACCAGCATGGAGCAGGCCTCCACTTGCCACCAGGCCTGGAGAAGGTGAGGATACACGCCTCTTGTTGTTGCTGTTCAGTCACTAAATCACGTCTGACCCCATGGAGTGTTGCCCGCCAGGCTCCTCTATCCATGGGATTTCCTAGGCAAGAATACTGGAGTGGGTTGCCATTTGCTCCTCCAGGGGATCTTTCCGACCTAGGGATCGAACCCACATCTCCCACATTGACAGGTAGATTCTTTACCTGGGGAGTCCAAACATCTCTTGTCTGTGTGTGTGTGTTAGTCACTCAGTCGTGTCCGACTCTTTGTGACCCCATGAGCTGTAACCTGCCAGGCTTCTCTGTCCATGGAATTCTCTAGGCAAGAATACTGGAGTGGGAAGCCTGTCTCTTCCCCAGGAGATCTTCTGGACCCGAGACTCTGACCTGCGTCTCCTACATTGACAGGTGGATTCTTTACCACTGAGTCACCTGGGAAGCCCAAATATCTCTTCCTCAGGCTCAAAAGACTGACTCAGAACTTCAGAGAGTATCCAGAGTATCAAGAGCTGCAGTGCGGCCCAGCTGATCTCTCCCACTCCACTCCCAGCTCTCCCTACAGAAACCTGTTCTCCAGCCAGGCCGCTCTCCTCACCCCCTGCCCAGGCCTCGGGTCTCCCAACCCCTGCACCTCTGCCCCCTCCATTCAGAACCCTGCTTGTCCCAAACACACCCCATCTTCCCAGGTCTCCACTCGCCTAAGTCCCAAACTCTCCAAGGCCATAATCACATTCATTCTTTCAATAAACACACCACAAAGTTTGCTATATGCCAAGCTCTGGAGGTTAAAAGGTGAGTGAGATGGCGAGGGTCCCCCACTCTGCTTTCACAGCGCAGAACATTCTGGAGAGAGAGAGGAGCAGCTCCCAAGAGCAGGCTCCTGCTACGTGCTCAGTGATCACCATAATTCTTTGAAAGAGATGCTCTCATTCTCCCCACCGCATCCCCCATTTCAGAGAAGGGGAAACTGTGACCTAGAGAAATGAAGTAACCCGCCCAAGATCACGGGCTGGGAAGCCGCCTCCACCCATCAGGGTTCAGTCCACCTAAAGCTTGACTGTCGCACCCTGAACCTCAAGGGTGGCGTGTGCGCTCACCCACCTTTGCATCTCCACGGCCCTGCCCAGCGCCTGACACAGCAGGGACACAGCTCCGCTTGCTGAACCGAGTGGTTTCCGCGTCCAGGAATAGACACATGCTTCTACTCCTGGCTTCTGAGCAGCGTTCCCCGAAATGGCCTCTCTCTGGTGATGAATAACCCAGGGAGCCGGCAGCGCCTGGATCAGCGTCTGCCTGGCTTCCTCCCTGAAACCCGACAGGCTCCATCTGGGCCCCAGAAAATGGCCCTGATGCTGCCGATAAGAAGCAAAATCGTTGCAAAGCACCTTTGAAAGTGCCGGTGTCTAAAACCAGCTCCCTAGACTGCAACGGTGAGGGAACAGTGACAGGTTCCTGTTTGTCTACACCCCATCTCGTGGTCCTCTGTTTTATCCAGGCAGTCCTGTCTCCAGACAGAAGACAGGTGGTCTTTTGGCAAGCTCAAGGGGGCGCACACCTCGAAGATGGGATCTTAAATAACCATACCCAACTCTCACTGTTGTTCTGAGAAGTAGATGGAGTAATATAAGTAAAAGCTTAACACAGCGCTGGGCGCCTGACACACCCTCACAAACCTGAGCTGACATTACTGTGATGACGCGGTACCCATTATAGTCCTCGCCACTCCGGCTGATAGACCATGAACCACTTTAGAGAGGAAGGGAGGGAAGGAGAGACCAATCATTCTACCTGGAATAGAACCGCATAACCAACAGACAGGGCCCTAAAGGGCAGCAGAAAAAAGTCAAATTTCTTCGAATTCTGGCCATGACACCCCACAGCTGCTCTGATGACCTATCCTAAGCCTGATGGCTCAGAGGGTGAAGAATCTGCTTGCAATGCAAGACAGACAAGAGCCGCGGGTTCAGTCCTAGGTCAGGAAGATCCCCTAGAGGAAGAAATGGCAACCCACTCCAGTATTCTTGCCTGGAGAATCCCAGGGACAGAGGAGCCTGGCGGGTTACAGTCCATGGGGTCGCACAGAGTCNTAAAGGGCAGCAGAAAAAAGTCAAATTTCTTCGAATTCTGGCCATGACACCCCACAGCTGCTCTGATGACCTATCCTAAGCCTGATGGCTCAGAGGGTGAAGAATCTGCTTGCAATGCAAGACAGACAAGAGCCGCGGGTTCAGTCCTAGGTCAGGAAGATCCCCTAGAGGAAGAAATGGCAACCCACTCCAGTATTCTTGCCTGGAGAATCCCAGGGACAGAGGAGCCTGGCGGGTTACAGTCCATGGGGTCGCACAGAGTCGGACACGACTGAGTGACGAGGCACACACACACCTTATCCAAGCCTGACTTTCATCCTCCTTGGGGAAAGCTGCATTACGTGAGCCTGGAGCCTCTGTTCTCAGTGACCGCCCACCCCTACACCCACCCTCCCTCTAACCTGCTGAGGAATCTCACAGCTGCTCTGTGTGCCATGAATGAAAAGATAAGACCAGGCACCAGACGAGCTGGGTCAGACCTCAAAACGCAGGAGGTCAACAAGAGAGTCATAACGTCTGAGACCTGACAGTGTTTAGTGACACTTTAACTCCCAAGTTAATCTAAACTCTGGTTCTTTGACCTTCACTCTTGCCACAGGGATGTCTTCAGAATCTTTTTCAGGAAGTGGTTATTCCTAAGCAACTCTAATAACCCACACCACCAACCTGCTCATCTGAGGACCACCTGTTTTGCTGTAAACAGCCACACCCAGGCACATCCACCACTCCCGCCCTCCTTGATAAATAAGCAGGCAAATACAGCCACTAGGTCGCAAGCTCAAGCCCCACCCAGAAAGTTGTGCACCTGGCCCAGACACCTGCTCCACGTCCCCAGCACTCAGATTCCCCCTCCAGGGCAGCCTCCACTCCGGACCTTGCTGCACTCCAGTCTCCTGTTAACACANGTTGGCTTAAAACTCAACATTCCAAAAGCAAAGATCATGGCATCCAGTCCTGTCACTTCATGGCAAATAGATGGGGAAAAAATGGAAACAGTGACAGACTTTACTTTCTTGGGCTCCAAAATCACTGCAGATGGTGACTGCAGCCATGAAATTAAAAGACGCTTGCTCCTTAGAAGAAAAGCTATGACCAACCTAGACAGTGTATTAAAAAGCAGAGACATTACTTTGCTCACAAAGATCCATCTAGTCAAAGCTATGGTTTTTCCAGTCATCATGTATGGATGTGAGTGTTGGACCATAAAGAAAGCAGAGCACTGAAGAATTGATGTTTTTAAACTGTGGTGTTGGAGAAGACTCCTGAGAGTCCCTTGGACTGCAAGGAGATCAAACTAGTCAATTCTAAAGGAAATCAGTCCTGAATATTCATTGGAGGGACTGCTGCTGAAACTCCAATACTTTGGCCACCTGATGCGAAGAACTGACTCATTAGAAAGCACCCTGATTCTGGGAAAGACTGAAGGCAGGAGGACTCAGTAGTTGAAGCTCATGGGCTCAGTTGTTGTTGTGGGACACTGGCTTAGTTGCTCCACCGCAAGTGGGATCTCCCTGAGCCAGGGACCAAACAGGTGTGCCCTGCATTGGCTGGCAGATTCCCATCCACTGCACCACCAGGAAAGTCCCCCATCACTTTCCACAGTACTGTCCAGCTTCCGAAGGACTGTGTCTGACATGTCCTGGTCTTTTGCCTCTCCGACCAGACCCACCTTCCCCCATTTCCTTCACAATAGAGGTCTGCAGCCACTCAAAAGAGAAGGTCCAGTTAAAATTTACTCCCTCACATGGGACTATTCACATTACATAGCAGTTTATAAGGCTCCAAACTGAACAGTCAAGGTTATAGCAAGACAGCTCACGTTCTAGGAGGCCTACTCACCATACCCTGACATAACTGTGACTCTCCCTCAAACACTGGAAATAATTTCAAGGTAAATAATCTTTCCCCCTGGACAACGGAGCCTACCTGTTTACCTAAGCAGTAGGCTTGCCCTATAGAGCCAAGTCTCCATCAGAAATCTCCGATAGTACATGTCAGGAATCCAAAAAGAAATTTGGGGTAAATACTAACCCATTAAAACAACCATGACTTGTCTGAAATAAAAGTTCCAAGAAGAAATCGAAGGACTTAAGGAATAAATGCACATAAGGATAAGGATAACGTAGTAGAAAGGAACTCAATACAAGTCGAAGGACTTCCCTAGTGGTCCAGGGGCTAAGACTCCACACTCCCCAATGAAGGGGGCCTGGGTTCGATCCCTGGTCAGGGAACTAGATCCCACATGCCACAACTAAGACCCAGCACAGCCAAATAAATAAATAAATGTTGTTTTTTTAAAAAAAACACATGAATTGACAACTTAGAAAATAAATGCAAAATAATTAAAGTTTAGCACCAGCAAAATAATAAAATATAACAGACTGGACTGAATAAATAGCATTAAATTGGAATTCCCTGGCAGTCCAGTGGATAGGACTCAGTGCTTTCACTGCTGAGGATCTGGGTTCAATCCCTAGTTAGGGAATTAAGATCCCACAAGGCAAGGTCAAAAATATTTTTTAAAAAGGAAAAAAATAGAAGCAATAATACATAGTATTAAAGTAATAGGCTATTTGGAAAAGATAAAATTTGGTACATATGTCATATCTTACACCATATATATATAATATATATGAGTCAAAGATTTAGATATTTTATAAACAGAATCTATAAAGGTTATAGAAATAAACATAGGTGATCCCTTTCTAATAATCTTGACTCAGAGAAAACTTTCTTTAAAAGTCATAAACTCAGGGACTTCCCTGATGGTCCAGTGGCTAAGAATCCATGCTCCCAACTCAGGGGGCCTGGTTCAATCCCTAGTCAGGCAACTAGATCCCACAAGCTACAACTAAAAGAGTCTGTATGCTGCAACTAAGACCTAGAGCAGCCAAATAAATAAATAAAAATAGTTTTTTAAAAAAGAAAGTCATAAGCACAGACACCAAGACATGGTGAAGAACAAGACTGTTAAAATGGATTTATTAAAAATAGAAGTTTGTTGTATGGCGAAAATCACATAAATGAAAATGACAAGCTAGGAAAACAAGATAATTGCAATCACTATGCTGGAGATAAAGGGAATTGTTCCTTTCATTTACAATGACATCAGATAAACCAGTGAGAAGAATGCTAACAGCCCAACTGGAAACTGAACAAAAGATCAAGGCTGATCATAGGGGAAAAATGCATATTTCTTATGAATCACAGATAAGATGCTCAATATCTTGCTCAGAATTAGGGAAACTCAAAACAATAAGATGCAATTTTTCACCTTACAGAGTGCAAAAGATAAAAAATGTGTTGGCTTGAGTGTCAAAACAAGCATCTTTACACATCTCGGTGACATTTTATGGAAAAAGAATTCTGTAAAAATTTTGACAGACATGTGTTTCAACACAGCCATGTATTTCAGGGACATATCCTAAAGATACGATCATGCCTGTGTATTGACATCTCTGAAGAAAGATGTTATCACAAAATTGATTGTAAAAGCAAGGGCTGCAACACTATGTGTGCTTATCAATGGAGGACTGGTTATATTAATACAGTGGAATACCAGGGAAACAAAAAGAATAAGGTAGAGCTCTATCTTCTCTAAAATCAAAAATTATTCAGTAGCATACATCATCCCTGCATGTATGCGGATATTTAATAGTTTCCAGTCTGGAGAGGGTTACCAAGGAGTCTAGGATGACTGGAAAGCTTACCTTTCCTTCAATAGTGTCTTGATGCACACAAAGGGCCTAAAGTGAATAATCTCTTTAATCTAGAAAAAAATGAGAATATGTTTTTCTGAAACCATCTTGTAGCAACTACCCAAATATAAGTATTTTGATCATGCCTGTCTGTATCAAAAATATGTGTGTGGAGGGCGCTGGGGCCAGTGAGATGGGATGCAGTAAGAGCATATGCTCCCCCACACCCCCTGCCAAAGAAGAACATATGCCCAGTTATGCTAAGTGACATTAGTCAGACAAAAACAAATACTGCATGATATCACCAAATGTGGAACCTAAAAAAAATGCAACAAACTAGTGAATACAGCAATAACAACAACAACAAAAAGCAGACTCACAGATACAGAGAACAAACTAGTGGTTACCAGTGGTAAGAGGGAAATGGGGGCAGTACAGGGGCAGAGGAATCAGAAAGTAAAAGGGACAAAATATCAGGTAAAAAATAAGCGATGCCGTGCTTAGTTGCTCAGTTCTGTCCAACTCTTTGCGCCCCCGAGGACTGTCCCCGCCAGGCTCCTCTGTCCATGGGGATTCTCCAGGCAAGAATACTGGAGTGGGTTGCCATGCCCTCCATTACGGGATCTTCCCAACCCAGGGATCGAACCCAGGTCTCCCATATTGCAGGCGGATTCTTACTGTCTGAGCCACCAGGGAAGCCCAAGAATACTGGAATGGGTATGCTATCCTTATTTTATAATATTTATGGCTATTAATATTTTATGGTAACTGTAAATAAAGTATAACCTTTAAAGACTATGTATCAGTATATTGCACACCTGTAACATATAATATCACTGTACATCAACTATACTTCAGTAAAAATGTTTAAAAATTTTAAATGTAAAGAAAACCCCAACAAAACTACATGCCAAGAAAACAAAGGAATTTGGAACAATTATGCTGTAAAATAGACACAGATAACCAAATACAGGGGCCCCAGATACAGATAACATGTAACTCTTGATAAGTACAGTTTCCCTGCATCCTATAAGATTTAATAGGCAATATTTTCATTTTTATTCAGATCTTATGCTATAGATTAAAGATATTTTGTATAATACATGACTATGACTACCACTTTCTTTTAGCTAGTATTACTTGGTATCTGATAATGTTCTTTTTTTTTTCAACTTGATAGATTTTCTGATCTAGTTTCATTTTTGGGAAACAGTATACATCTGGCTCTTGTTATTCCTCCAACATGATATTTTATCTTATTTTGTAAAACTAATCATTATTAACTTACTATAATAACTGATATATCTGGACTTAATTTGAATCATCTTAGTTTTTACATTATTTATCCTGATTGTGTTGTGCCCTTTAAGAGGAAAAAGGAAACCAAATTATATATGTACAATATGAACATATATTTTAAACAGTAAATGTAAAAATATACATTAGTGTGGGAGACCAGAGGGAAAGATATCTAAGTATTAATGATGTAATAATAGTTTGTCTTAAAGAAGTGAAATTATAGGTGGTTTCTCCTATTATTTTCTATGTTTTTTTTAAATGTTGCATGATGAGAAGATATTATTTATAGGGTAAAAAAAAATTGGCCAGCAAATTAATATAAATTTTATTTAGTAAATAAACTGACAAGGAAGCTAATGAACCACTCCGTTCTGCTGGTTCTTCTCCTCTCATCTTGTCTGGAGAGCACTGGGGACTCCTGGGGAGTGTGTGTCTCCACTCACCAGTCTCTGGATTGAGTTTTCCTTTTATGTCTACAAATGGTAGTGTCCTCACCTGGCCCTTGACTCCTCAGGGCGTGGGAGGAAAGGGGAGGGTGAAGTGAATGCTCAGGGCCTTATCCTGCCATTGAGTCCCCGTGAATATCAGCAGGATGTGGCCCTGAGGTTTTTCCTCCCCTGATTTCCCCAAACAGAAAATGCCATCCTCTGTCTAGACAGCACTTTGATGGATTGTGAACACAACTATATCACAACTTTATCTGAACTAGCTGAAAATGTCCTGCAGCCAATTTAAAATTTAATCTGTGGAGGTAAAATGTTTGTTCACTCTTGGTTCCCAGCCTAGATGCAATTTGGCCACCAATCCCTTTTGAAGTGCTTAGTCTGAATCTAATTTTGAGGCACCCGTTATTTTTTTTTTGTAAATTCTTGGCACTGTTTGTAATGCCTTCCGATGTTGGTCCGTGTCTCTGATTAATGGGAGTTTTGTCTTTTCATGTAGTTTAATATTTTCCCAACTTTTAAAATCTATAAAATCTCATACATTTTTCAAATGAATTAAATACAGTACTTAAAAACAGTAAGCAAAGGAAGTAATAGCCTTATTGTTTTAGAACGATGCATAGCTCCACCCAGGGATGTTTTGAAATCTTATTAAGTTCTGGACTGGACCAGCTATGCAGTTTGTAGGGCCCAGTGACAGGTGAAAATGCTAGGTTCATTTTTTTTTAATTATCAAGACTTCCAAGATAACAACAGCAAATCATTAAACCAGTCTCAGGGCCCTTCTAAAGAGGTGTGTTCAGTCACGTCTGACTCTTTGCAGTCTCATGGATTGTAGCCCACTAGGCTCCTCTGTCCATGGGATTTTCCAGGCAAGAATACTGGAGTGGGTTGCTATTTCCCACTCCAAGGGATCTTCCTGACCCAGGGATCAAACCCAAGTGTCTTGAGACTCCTGCATTGACAGGGGATTTTTTGCCACTAGCACCGCCTGGGAAGCACCTTGTAAACATAGGGGCCCTGTGCTAATGCCCCGGTTGCATGTCCACAGATCTGGCCTTGCCTCCGAACATTTCTAATAAGTCCCACCCCACATTAGTTTCCATGTCAAAATGCACTCACATCCTACTGAAGATATTTAATGTTGGAATCATTTGAGAAAGAATTTTGCTTTGAAATTTTGTATGAATGTGAAAGTCACTCAGTCATGCCTGACTCTCTGCCACCCCATGGACTGTAGCCCACCAGGCTCCTCCATCCTTGGGATTCTCCAGACAAGAATACTGGAATGGATTGCCATTTTCCCCTTCAGGGGATCTTCCCAACACAGGAATCGAATCCAGGTCTCCCGCGTTGCAGACATATTCTTTACCATCTGAGCCACCAGGGAAGTGAAATTTTGTGGCTACAAGCAAAATATTTCCTTGATTGACTTTAATATCTCTATCCATAGATATCCTTACAAACAGTGTATATGTTTAGAAATTCCTGTGTGGTGAGAAAATCAGGCCTTTCAAATCACTTTCACTAACATTTTTATAAACATTAAAATTGTCAGTGAAAGGAGTTATCATTAGTTGTCTTATATGAATATTTAATTAAATAATTGTTTCAATATTATAGTTTTCTTTTGATGTTTTGAAGCTGATGACTGTTTTTTAGACCCAGGTAGTGGCATGTGTCCCAGAAACACTCAAGACTCCATGTACTATGACTAAAATGGGGGGAAATGGTGTTAAGGATCCTACCCCTATTCACGTCCCCTCATGACAGCAGGCCAGCTTTCTCCCAATATCTCTCTCTCTCTCTCACACACACACACACACACACACACACACACACACACACAGAGTAAAGGACACTGACAAAACACATGAGATTATGAAGCTTTCTTTGGTACAGAGGACATTTAGGGCCTTGTTTTCTCTTGTTCACCTAAAGTTAGAACTGAGTGTCTTGGTATCTATGTTACTGGTAACAGACTTATCCTCACATCTTATTGGTTAAAATTGGATCACAAGTCCACTGGCAAGGCAATGGAATACCTAAAATGTCTAGATTCAATGCCTGAGGTGGTTGAATTGATCTTTTCTGAATCACAGGATGGCATGGAGTATAGACATCAGAACAAAATTTGGTCTGGGTTAGAAGGGGAAAAGGGTCACGCCCAGCAATGCTCTCTCTCCTACCCACTTGGCCAGATACCTACCTAATCTCTGTCAATTGAACTTAACCACACAAGACTTTGACCTAGGAACTACTGATGCCAAGACAGCAACCTAGATGGAATCCACCTGGCTTAGTACTACTACAGTCCATTTCCAGAGATGTGGGGGTCATGGTTCTAACAACTAGGTCCAAAGTCTGGAGCAAGTGTGGCCAGTGGCAGTAGCAAGGGTATCCTCATAAGCCTAGCTTGGTGGCAGGATTTCAGACATTTTTCTTGTTGATGGACATAGCTTTCAATCCTAGTTCTTATCCCTACTGGACATTCTGTGAATTTGCAAAAGCCTGTAGTAACTTTCACCTCTGATTAAGTACTCACTGACTTCAGTTGCTCAGTCATGTCTGACTCTTTGCGACCCAATGAACTGCAGTACACCAGGCCTCCTTGTCCACCACCAACTCCCAGAGTCCACCCAAACCCATGTCCATTGAGTTGGTGATGCCATCCAACCATCTCATCCTCTGTCGTCCCCTTCTCCTCCTGCCCTCAATCTTTCCCAGCATCAGGGTCTTTTCCAGTGAGTCAGCTCTTCGCATCAGGTGGCCAAAGTATTGGAGTTTCAGCTTCAACATCAGTCCTACCAATGAGCACCCAAGAGTGATCTCCTTTAGGATGGACTGGTTGGATCTCCTTGCAGTCCAAGGGACTCTCAAGAGTCTTCTCCAACACCACAGTTCAAAAGCATCACTACTTCGGTGCTTAGCTCTCTTTATAGTCCAACTCTCCACATCCATACATGACTACTGGAAAAACCATAGCCTTAACTAGACGGACATTTGTTGACAAAGTAATGTCTCTGCTTTTCNTCTCAAGAGTCTTCTCCAACACCACAGTTCAAAAGCATCAATTCTTTGGCACTCAGCTTTCTTTATAGTCCAACTCTCACATGCATACATGACTACTGGAAAAACCATAACCTTTACTAGATGGACCTTTGTTGACAAAGGTCAACAAAATATCTCTGCTTTTTAATATGCTGTCTAGGTTGGTCATAACTTTCCTTCCAAGGAATAAGCGTCTTTTGATTTCATGGCTGCAATCACCATCTGCAGTGATTTTGGAATCCAGAATAATAAAGTCAGTCACTGTTTCCACGGTTTCCCCATCTATTTCCCATGAAGTGATGGGATCAGATGCCGTGATCTTAGTTTTTTGAATGTTGAGCTTTAAGCCAACTTTTTCACTTTCCTCTTTCACTTTCATCAAGAGGCTCTTTAGTTCTTCTTTGCTTTCTGTCGTAAGGGTGGTGTCATCTGCATATTTGAGGTTATTGGTATTTCTCCCGGCAATCTTGATTCCAGCTTGTGCTTTCTCCAGCCCAGCATTTCTCATGATGTACTCTGCATATAAGTTCAATAAGCAGGGTGACAATATACAGCCTTGATGTACTCCTTTTCCTATTTGGAACCAGTCTGTTGTTCTGTCCAGTTCTAACTGCTGCTTCCTAACCTGTGTACAGGTTTCTCAAGAGGCAGGTCAGGTGGTCTGGCATTCCCATCTCTTTCAAAATTTTTCACAGTTTAGTAGGTTGGATTCTATTTCTTATAGATCTGAACCTGATTATCTGTCCCTTTCTGAGGGCTTAAGTCCGATAACCATATGTGAAAACACCATGCAGAATTCAGATAGACAAGTGAATTTCATTTCACTCGTGCTAATTTATAGCTTCCATGCATGCTTGCTTGCTGAGGTGCTTCAGTCATGTTTGATTATTTGAGACTGTATGGACCGTAGCCTATCAGGCTCCTCTGTCCATGGGATTCTCCAGGCAAGAATACTGCAGTGGGTTGTGGTGCCCTCGTTCAAGGGATCTTCCCAACCCAGGGATCAAACCTGCATCTCATACATCTCCTGCATTGGCAGGTGGGTTCTTTACCACCAGCGCCACCTGGGAAACCCAATTTACAGCTTATTTGTCCAGGAAATCTTCAGTTTCAGCTTAGACTTTCTCACTTGAATGACCCAAAACTGAACTCAGAATCTTCAATTGTGCTCCCTTGGGAGTTGCTTTAAATCTTGCAAATGAAGGAGTGGCCTGGTTCACTGAGCAAGACAACTCCTTCCTCATGATTTGTATAATGCTTCTCCCTCCCTCTCTTTGAGGGTGGCTTCTCAGGGAACTTCCTGGGAAGGTGGGAGGGGGAGGCTCCATGCTGAAAGAGATAGTTCCACAATGGATGAAAGACAGTCTTTTTCTATTTCATAATCAAGCCAAGTTCCATCAACACATCCACCCATTCAGCGAAGATATGGTTGCCTGGTACTAACAAATGGGTTATTGAGGGACATCTCAGTATATGATGCAGACTACAGATAACATACTCAGAATAGAACAGGGTAGAAGTTTCTACTAGCCATTGGTATTCGTGTGTATTATAGGTTGCAGTCTTGACTTGGCATCCTCGGGTCATCTTGAGTGAACTTCCTAAGAGTATGAGGCAACCATACACCTGAGAAGAAATACCCATGTGAAATGGTCACGGAATGGTCTGAAAGCCTTCAGATCCCTGGAGACTTTTACGAGTTAGAGTGTGGTAAGGGGGCAAGGATGCCTGCGTATGCTATAGGAGCAGAGTTGTGGGTCTGAAGATCCCTCCTGCAACTCCTTCCTGGGCTCAGGCCCCTATTGGTGCTGCCAGGAGGTAGACTTTCCTTTAAAGTTACCTTCCCTGGTGGCTCAGAGGGTAAAGCATCTGCTTGCATTGTGGGAGACCTGGGTTCGATCCCTGGGTTAGGAAGATCCCCTGGAGAAGGAAATGGCAGCCCACTCCAGTACTCTTGCCTGGAAAATCCCATGGACAGAGAAACCTGGTAGGCTACAGTCCATGGGGCTGTAAAGAGTTGGACACGACTGAGCGACTTCACTTCCTTACCTACAGTAGAGCTCAAATCCATTTACTCCATCATCATTTTGCTATCTTGGCCAATCCTGGTAATCAGAGCAGTGTATCTCCTTGTTTCAGTTCTCCATCTGCTCTATTCGCACCCACCCCCCACACACACCCAATTCCCTTTATTCCTTCCACTCTAGAGGAACCACATGGAAAAAGATATTAATAGTTCCTAACACTGTAGAAGTCACAAGACCAGTCCTTGAATAAACTGTTTAGAGCTGCTATCAGACACAGACATCTGGCAAAGACTCATGTGGAGCTTGGAGTGCCAGAAATGTCCTCATTCTTCATGGAAGCGACTCAGAAACCTGGACCAAAGAATCATATAATACCATCGCAAGATTCAAGTCACTGTAAATAGCTCTAAAATATCACTGCACATGCTGAGATCTGCAATATTGCTGTGAGTTTGTTCTCTTTGCCAAAGAAAGGGATAGAAATTTTGGAGCTGCCCCAACTCTTTTTAGGGGGGGATCCACACGAATGATGCTAAAGCTGAAACTCCAATACTTTGGCCACCTCATGCGAAGAGTTGACTCATTGGAAAAGACTCTGATGCTGGGAGGGATTGGGGGCAGGAGGAGAAGGGGACGACAGAAGATGAGATGGCTGGATGGCATCACGGACTCGATGGATGTGAGTCTGAGTGAACTCCGGGAGTTGGTGATGGACAGGGAGGCCTGGCGTGCTGCAACTCATGGGGTCGAAAAGAGTTGGACACAACTGAGTGACTCAGCTGAACATGACTAGCTACCATGATGCTCTTGGTGTTGCCCACTGAACTTCAAGACCCTCCGAATCCTTGATTTTACTCTCACTTAGTCAGTCCAGTAGTTTAGGACTCCAGGTTCTCATTGCCAAGGACCAAAGTTCAATCGCTGGTCAGGGACAAAAAACCCCACAAACCAAGGGTGCGGCCACAAAAACCTTTTAAATCTTCCTTCAAACTGAAGATCTGAAAATTCAAAGTGACTTCGTTTTGCTAATTTTCCTAACACAAATTATTTCAAAGTAAAAGTAAATGTGTATCTAAAAAATCTAAGTTATGCAAGATCTAAGAACAATTTTGTAATATTAACAGTATCAGTTGTATCTAATATGATATAGGTATTATTTTAATGTATTAATTGCATTGTTCCAAAGACGCTGTCAGGAACAGTTATGTGCCTTTATTATGTGTAATAATTTAAAAGTTACATAGACAATGCTTCACAAGCTTTAATGTTCACATGACCTGGGAATCTTGTTAAAATGTTGATTCCAGTTCAGCAGGTTTGAGTTGAAGCCTGAGAACTTGTATTTTTTTTCTCTCTCTTTCTTTCCTTTGTTTTATTAACCATGCAGCATGGCTTATGGGATCTTAGTTCCCCAACCAAGGATTGAACCTAGGCCCTTGGCAGTGAGAGCCCTGAGTCTTAACCACTGGACCACCAGAGGACTCCTGAGAACTTGAATTTCTTCCATTCTCCCATGTGATGCTGCTGCTGTTGATTCATGGGCCACGCAGGGTATAGAGCATTCAATCTGCCTTCGATCATTATTTCAATTGAATTTTTAAAAAATGCTCCAAAAAGTAAAATAGTGACTTTACATTTTCTTCTTGCCATTAGGATGTCTTAGTTTGTTTAGAATATACTCAATATATTTTTAAAATCTCTCTCTTTATCTCTATGGTTATCAGTCTCCTGCTTAGATTGATAGTACTTATTAACATAGGAATCTGAGAACTTCAGCTGATAAAGAAAACCTTTGTTTACTTGATCTTCAGAAATCAGGCCAGGAGCCAGCATTTGTAAAGCAAAATTAGGTTCCCATGGTAATTTCAAAGCTTGGCCTCTTTTGCTGCTGCGTAGGATAGGAAAACTCCGGAGGTGGACTTTAAAGCTCTTTGTGAGTTAAATCCTGTTTGGCAGCTTCTTAACTCTTCCCTATTATGTGCCTCTTGTATCTGAGGATTCCTCTTCCCCTTCAATGGTTTCAGATGAGATCTTCTGCCCCCGTGAACAGCTTGTGAAGTCCTTGGGGCCTGTTGTCTGATTCCGTGTGTCACACGTTCATCTTTATAATCCCTCTTGTCTTCTGGAGCAACGATGGGAATGGTCTGGTGTTGGGAACTTTTTTAAGATAGTCACTCTTACATAACTGCACGATGTCATTTTTGCGCCCCTGTAACGCCTTTGTTATAGTGCAGTCCTTCCTCCTTTGACACTTGGCATGGAAGAAATAGGAGACCACACAAAGTACAAAAGGAATGAAGGAATGGAATGCCTGGAGTTTTCAGCACGGAGGGCACTGGTGCTGGCAAAAAGAGCACAGTCTTCAAGAAGACTTAGCCAACCAGGTTATCCTCAACAGAAGAGAGACGGAAACGCAAGTCAGAGGAGGGCAAAGGTCTGGGAACAAGAGGCAGAGGGTTGGAGATCTCTGTCCCCAGTGGTCACCATCCTCAAAGTAGAGGGGATGCAGAATACTTGTCAGGCGAATGTATGCTCCTCGGTTTTTGTCTCGTCACAAGAAAGATTTGGAGTGACGGACATTAAAGCCCCCTCGTGTCACAGCTCTCGGTCTTGGACAGACCGCATTATAGCTCTCAGGTCTTGAATGGACCATATTATAGCTCTTAGACAAATCAGTGTTACAACTCTATTTCACTGAGAAGATAGCAGGAAAATCCATCTTCAAGGGGTGAGGGCATGTCGATCCAAAGATGTGAAGAGAAGCCCGCCCCAGCAACTGGGGGAGGGAGGGGTGCGGGGAGGGAGAGAGAGAGCTAGCGTTGGCTCCTCTGTTTTTGTTTTTCTCTCCCTGGGCCTGTCCTTTGCAAATTGGGCCAGCCAGGAATGTTGTTTGTTTTATCTGAGGTCCTCACTCCGCTCCTTGGACCTTCCTTTGTTCTATTTTCGCGGGCTTTTCTTTCCTTGTCTTTTAACCACCGCCATTCTGTATTCCTCTTTCCTATTCTAACTACCTAACAATAGGATAAAACCCCTTCAAGTATGGCTAGTGCCTTACCTCCTGCTAGAAGCCGGGTGAGTTGGCAGCTTTGTAGAGGAGATTCCCATGCCATCAGCCTGAGTTACGAGTGAAGTAGAAAACTCTCACTTCCTACTTGGGAAAAAACCAGAAAGTGAACTGTTGTAGGACCCCCTTCCAGGGTCCAAGCTCTTGTCTAACACTTGGAAATGACCTGTCCAAAGCGATACATGTGCTGATAATGCAAGAGACTTTATTGGGAAGGGGCGCCCAGGTGGAGAGTAGGCAGGTAAGGGAAGCTAGGAGAACTGCTTTGCCACATGACTCACAGTCTTGGGTTTTATGGTGAGGGGATTAGTTTTTGGGTTGTCTCTGGCCAATCATTCTGACTCAGGTTCCTTCCTACTGGTGCTCACATCACTCAGCTAAGATGGATTCCAGCGAGGAGGATTCTGGGAGGTTGGTAGTGTTGCCGGCACATTTGAGGTTCTTTTTTAGCCCCGAAAGAATTCTGAGATAAAGCAGAGANTGGTGATGGACAGGGAGGCCTGGCGTGCTGCAACTCATGGGGTCGAAAAGAGTTGGACACAACTGAGTGACTCAGCTGAACATGACTAGCTACCATGATGCTCTTGGTGTTGCCCACTGAACTTCAAGACCCTCCGAATCCTTGATTTTACTCTCACTTAGTCAGTCCAGTAGTTTAGGACTCCAGGTTCTCATTGCCAAGGACCAAAGTTCAATCGCTGGTCAGGGACAAAAAACCCCACAAACCAAGGGTGCGGCCACAAAAACCTTTTAAATCTTCCTTCAAACTGAAGATCTGAAAATTCAAAGTGACTTCGTTTTGCTAATTTTCCTAACACAAATTATTTCAAAGTAAAAGTAAATGTGTATCTAAAAAATCTAAGTTATGCAAGATCTAAGAACAATTTTGTAATATTAACAGTATCAGTTGTATCTAATATGATATAGGTATTATTTTAATGTATTAATTGCATTGTTCCAAAGACGCTGTCAGGAACAGTTATGTGCCTTTATTATGTGTAATAATTTAAAAGTTACATAGACAATGCTTCACAAGCTTTAATGTTCACATGACCTGGGAATCTTGTTAAAATGTTGATTCCAGTTCAGCAGGTTTGAGTTGAAGCCTGAGAACTTGTATTTTTTTTCTCTCTCTTTCTTTCCTTTGTTTTATTAACCATGCAGCATGGCTTATGGGATCTTAGTTCCCCAACCAAGGATTGAACCTAGGCCCTTGGCAGTGAGAGCCCTGAGTCTTAACCACTGGACCACCAGAGGACTCCTGAGAACTTGAATTTCTTCCATTCTCCCATGTGATGCTGCTGCTGTTGATTCATGGGCCACGCAGGGTATAGAGCATTCAATCTGCCTTCGATCATTATTTCAATTGAATTTTTAAAAAATGCTCCAAAAAGTAAAATAGTGACTTTACATTTTCTTCTTGCCATTAGGATGTCTTAGTTTGTTTAGAATATACTCAATATATTTTTAAAATCTCTCTCTTTATCTCTATGGTTATCAGTCTCCTGCTTAGATTGATAGTACTTATTAACATAGGAATCTGAGAACTTCAGCTGATAAAGAAAACCTTTGTTTACTTGATCTTCAGAAATCAGGCCAGGAGCCAGCATTTGTAAAGCAAAATTAGGTTCCCATGGTAATTTCAAAGCTTGGCCTCTTTTGCTGCTGCGTAGGATAGGAAAACTCCGGAGGTGGACTTTAAAGCTCTTTGTGAGTTAAATCCTGTTTGGCAGCTTCTTAACTCTTCCCTATTATGTGCCTCTTGTATCTGAGGATTCCTCTTCCCCTTCAATGGTTTCAGATGAGATCTTCTGCCCCCGTGAACAGCTTGTGAAGTCCTTGGGGCCTGTTGTCTGATTCCGTGTGTCACACGTTCATCTTTATAATCCCTCTTGTCTTCTGGAGCAACGATGGGAATGGTCTGGTGTTGGGAACTTTTTTAAGATAGTCACTCTTACATAACTGCACGATGTCATTTTTGCGCCCCTGTAACGCCTTTGTTATAGTGCAGTCCTTCCTCCTTTGACACTTGGCATGGAAGAAATAGGAGACCACACAAAGTACAAAAGGAATGAAGGAATGGAATGCCTGGAGTTTTCAGCACGGAGGGCACTGGTGCTGGCAAAAAGAGCACAGTCTTCAAGAAGACTTAGCCAACCAGGTTATCCTCAACAGAAGAGAGACGGAAACGCAAGTCAGAGGAGGGCAAAGGTCTGGGAACAAGAGGCAGAGGGTTGGAGATCTCTGTCCCCAGTGGTCACCATCCTCAAAGTAGAGGGGATGCAGGATACTTGTCAGGCGAATGTATGCTCCTCGGTTTTTGTCTCGTCACAAGAAAGATTTGGAGTGACGGACATTAAAGCCCCCTCGTGTCACAGCTCTCGGTCTTGGACAGACCGCATTATAGCTCTCAGGTCTTGAATGGACCATATTATAGCTCTTAGACAAATCAGTGTTACAACTCTATTTCACTGAGAAGATAGCAGGAAAATCCATCTTCAAGGGGTGAGGGCATGTCGATCCAAAGATGTGAAGAGAAGCCCGCCCCAGCAACTGGGGGAGGGAGGGGTGCGGGGAGGGAGAGAGAGAGCTAGCGTTGGCTCCTCTGTTTTTGTTTTTCTCTCCCTGGGCCTGTCCTTTGCAAATTGGGCCAGCCAGGAATGTTGTTTGTTTTATCTGAGGTCCTCACTCCGCTCCTTGGACCTTCCTTTGTTCTATTTTCGCGGGCTTTTCTTTCCTTGTCTTTTAACCACCGCCATTCTGTATTCCTCTTTCCTATTCTAACTACCTAACAATAGGATAAAACCCCTTCAAGTATGGCTAGTGCCTTACCTCCTGCTAGAAGCCGGGTGAGTTGGCAGCTTTGTAGAGGAGATTCCCATGCCATCAGCCTGAGTTACGAGTGAAGTAGAAAACTCTCACTTCCTACTTGGGAAAAAACCAGAAAGTGAACTGTTGTAGGACCCCCTTCCAGGGTCCAAGCTCTTGTCTAACACTTGGAAATGACCTGTCCAAAGCGATACATGTGCTGATAATGCAAGAGACTTTATTGGGAAGGGGCGCCCAGGTGGAGAGTAGGCAGGTAAGGGAAGCTAGGAGAACTGCTTTGCCACATGACTCACAGTCTTGGGTTTTATGGTGAGGGGATTAGTTTTTGGGTTGTCTCTGGCCAATCATTCTGACTCAGGTTCCTTCCTACTGGTGCTCACATCACTCAGCTAAGATGGATTCCAGCGAGGAGGATTCTGGGAGGTTGGTAGTGTTGCCGGCACATTTGAGGTTCTTTTTTAGCCCCGAAAGAATTCTGAGATAAAGCAGAGAGGTTAAGAAAGTAAAGTGAAAGCTTATTTAAGCAAGGATATGCTGAAAGCAGGCAGACAGGTGAGGAGCTGTGGCCCTGGGTCTTTGGCCAGCTGGATCTGAGGGGCAAACAAATAAGGGGCAGAATATTCACTGAGAAAGGAGGGGTTTGGAGGTCAGTGTTCCTGTTTTTCATCCCAGCTCCATTTTCCTGAGGAGTGGAGGGATTTCTTTTGTCAACTACGAATTGGCACTTGCCAAGAGCACTTGCCCTGGCCTGCTGCCTACTGAACTCTGACATTTCTGGAAGGAAATCCCTCACTGCCTCTTTGGAGCAGCCTCTCAGAGCTATTTGAGGTGCTGTCTCCCAGGCTGCAGTCCTCATTTTAACCCAAATAAAACTTAGCTGAAAACTCTCCATGTTGGGCATCTTTCTAGTCGACAGCAGCTTTCTTATAAAGGTACCAATACAAGGACAGGTGACTGGTGCTCTAAACGCCCTAACTCCTGGATGGTTTCTTTAGAGGAAATTTTCTGTAGGCAAAATCTGGAGGGAGGGCTGCAGGTTGTGTGGGTTTCTTCTGATTGGCTGGTGGTAAGGCAATAGGGTAGTGCTCCGGGAATCTAGTTTTCAGCCTGAAGTTACCTCCTCCACCATGGATCATCGAAAAAGCGACAGGGTTACAAAAAACGATCTACTTCTGCTTTATTGACTATGCCAAAGCCATTGCCTGTGTGGATTACAATAAACTGTGGAAAACTCTTCAAGAGATGGGAATACCAGACCACCAGACCCGCCTCTTGAGAAATCTGTATGCAGGTTAGGAAGCAACAGTTAGAACTGAACATGGAACTACAGACTGGTTCCAAATAGGAAAAGGAGTACATCAAGGCTGTATCTTGTCATCCTGCTTATTTAACTTATATGCAGAGTACATCATGCAAAATGCCGGGCTGGATGAAGCACGAGCTAGAATGAAGATTGCTGGGAGAAATATCAATAACCTCAGATATGCAGATGACCCCACCCTTACAGCAGAAAATGAAGGAGAACTAAAGGGCCTCTTGATGAAAGTGAAAGAGGAAAGTGAAGAAGTTGCCTTAAATCTCGCCATTCAGAAAACAAAGATCATGGCATCCGGTCCCATCACTTCATGGGAAATAGATGGGGAAACAGGAGAAACAGTGACAGACGTTATTTTGGGGGCTCCAAAATCACTTCAGATGATGACTGCAGCCATGAAATTAAAAGATGCTTACTCCTTGGAAGAAAAGTTATGAGCAACCTAGACAGTATATTAAAGAGCAGAGACACTACTTTGTCAACAAAGGTCCACCTAGTCAAAGCTATGGTTTTTCCAGTAGTCATGTATGGATGTGAGAGTTGGACTATAAAGACAGCTGAGTGCCAAAGAACTGATGCTTTTGAACTATGGTGTTGAAGAAGACTCTTGAGAATCCCTTGGACTGCAAGGAGACCCAACCAGTCAATCCTAAAGGAAAAATCAGTCCTGAATATTCATTGGAAAGACTGCTGCTGAAGCTGAAACTCCAATACTTTGGCCACCTGATTCGAAGAGCTGACTTATTTGAAAAGACCCTGATGCTGGGAAAGATTAAGGGCAAGAGGAGAAGGGGGTGATAGAGGATGAGATGCTTGGATGGTATCACTTATTCCATGGACATGAGTTTGACCAATCTCTGGGAAATAGTGGAAGACAGGGAGGCCTGGCATGCTGTAGTCCATGGGGTTGCAAAGAGTAGGACACCACTGAGCGACTGAACAACAACAACGAGGACTTTCCTGGTGGCTCAGTAGTAAACAATCCGCCGGCCAATGGAGGAGACGAGGGTTCAAAGCCTGGGTCTGAAAGATCCCCTGGAGAAGGAAATGGCAACCCAATCTAGTATTCTTGCCTGGGAAATCCTATGGACAGAGGAGCCTGGCAGCCTACAGTTTGTGGGGTCCCAAAAGAGTCAGACATAACTGAATGGCTGAGTGCACACACACACACACACACACACACACACACACACACTACTCAGCATGTGGTTAGCCCCGAGGGATAAATCAAGCAGTATGTGAGCTCATGTATGGTTAGACCCTCTCCCCAAGCCCAAGAGAAAGGACCCTTTAACCCCCTTGAAATATGCCCTCCAGGAGGAGCAGCCATGGTAACCTTGTGCTACCCTCCCTCAACCTGCCCTCCACCCCTTTTGGCCAGGAGACCAGAAATATCTTAGAAACATGGCAAACCTGGAGCCTGCAAGGCGAGTTATTCCTAACAGAAAGGGATCCCACTTGGTGATGCCAACCACCCATCTGCCCTGAAGCTCCAGGGGGTCACTCTGTGGGGACTTTGCACTCGAGTGAAAGGGGCCCTGAGCCCCAACCTGTGGGGAGACAACCTGGGCAAACGGATCCCCTTGAGTACTGCTGTGAACCACTCTCTGACCTGGAGCCTCTCTTCCAAAAAGCAACAAAACTGCTGCCTGAAAGAGCAGACTAATTGTAGGAATCATTGTGCTCAGAGGGCGCCCAGTGACCTTGGCTGAGGGAACCATACTTAGCACCGTCACCATAAAAACAGTAACCTTCACCATGACCCATCTCCAGGAGGCGGGAGAAGTCCTGCTCCTCCCCAGGGCCCTTGGAGCCAGACTTTCCCCATCAGCGACCTCAGGGCGGGAAACACAGGAGGGACCCGCAAAGCCCATCAACATTTCCCAGGGAGGAAACATAGATTCTGGTCATAAATAAAATCTAGACTTTTTTCTTTTCCTTGTGCTTTGAGGAGGTTCCTGTTCAAAGCAGAGGCTTTGTACCTAGGCCTTCAGACCAGAGTCCCTGATGTAAAATGCTTGCACCTTGGCTTGGCGGGCTGTATGCAGAAACGTTGCGTCCTGCACTGTAATTCAAATTGGCATCTAGGGATGGCAAGTGTGTGCAGAGGAGTTGCACCCATCGCTGTACTTCGATAGGGCAGCAAGGGGGCCATGTGCAGAGTCACTGCACTCGCACTGTGATTCGAGATGGTGTCCAGGGGGCGTGTGCAGAGATGCCGCCCCTGGCAAAGTGCGATTTGGAGCCGTGGGAAGCTGCGGGTACACATGTGTGCTTGACCCACAAGAGCTCCAACTGCCTCTTGGCTGACTGGAACCAAATAAAGCAGCAAGTCCAAGTGCCTTCAAGGGGAATGAAAGTGAAAGTGTGAGTTGTTCAGTCGTGTCCAACTCTTTCCAACCCCATGGACTATATATAGCCTGCCCGGCTTCTCTGTCCATGAGATTCTCCAGGTAAGAATATTGGAGTGGGCTGACCATTCCCTTCTCCAGGGTGTCTTCCCGACCTAGGGATTGAACCAGGGTCTCCTGCATTGTAGGTCGATCCTTTACTGTCTGAGCCACCAGGGAAGCCCGCCTTCAAGGGGAGTGTGTGCTAAAGGGTAAACTCTCCCCCTCCTTTTCTTATCAATGACTGAAACTTTGCTGTGCATCTCATCTGATTCTTCCATGGGCACCAATGGAAGGACCTCTGTTGATGTCTGACTCAGGAGGGTCAGACATAACAGAAAGAAATCAAATCCTCTTCTGCCCAGTAATGGTGTGTTAGTCTGCTAGAGGCCTAGAGAAGGGAAACGCGCTGGAATAGCTAAGAAAATTATTTCTTGATACGAGTGTAGTCTGCATCTGCCCCTTTAAAAGTGATATTTACTTTGGAAAATTCATGCCTCCCATCCTGATAAAAGGCAGGTGAGGATTATAGACCTTCTATCAAGAACCTGACACTCAGGGATCTCTCGGAAGTAGGATTCTTTTTTTGTTTGATTTTTGTTTTTTTAGAGGTGGGATTCTTGGAAGGAAATCCTTTGTCTGGGAGACCCAGGCTCACACTAGAGCCAGGAGCCAACTGTATCAGATGATTTCTCCTTCAGACACTCCCACCCTACTGATCTGAGCTCCAGGAAACATCCCTGTCACTCAACTGAGTAATTTAGACTCAAGACTTGGTGACTGGGCAAGGGAATGGAGCTTGATTCAGGAGATGAGAACTTTATGGGGGGGGGGGGGGAGGGAGATGAAGTTTTCCCATGAGGATTGGTCTCCTGTAGGAGTCAGAGATTCATGTGAACAGAGTGGAAGGGGGCTCTCAGTAAAAAAACAAGGGCAAGAGGGATGGTGTTGCCCTGGGGCGTTCCCATGTAGGGGTTCTTTTCTGCTAAATGACCAACTGTTTATGTGATTTCCCTTTCAGAACCTGGGAAATGGCAAGTTGTGAAAAACTTCAGCCATTTCCCTTCTGCAGTGAAATAAATACCCTTTTGACTTTACTCCAGCTCTTGAGTTAACTAAATGAGAACACCCTGGCCCAGTGCAGGGCTGCAGTTTCAGGGAGGCTGACGGACAGGATGGTGAGATGGGAAGGGGAACAGTCTCCCCACCTCCACTCACTGACCTACTAGGGAGAGAGCATCATCCTGTCAAGTGGACCGTGACTCAGAAACTCAGATCCTGAGAATAGTCCTGTGAAGGGGACAGAGCAGGAGGTGAGGGGGCAATTCCCCACAGTAGCATGGAGCACAGCTCAGGAACACCAGGGAGAATGAATCTGCTGTCTGTCACTACAAAAAACAACCTGAGACATAAGCGGCCTAAAGCAGTGGTCACTTATTCATTACTCAGCACAGTTGTGAAGCTGATGAGGCAGGGTTGTTGCTGGCCTCCTAGGCTCACTCACAGGCCTGCCCACAGCCGGGGGCTCCGCTGGCACTGGGTGTCCAGACGGGCCTCATTTCCACTGCGGGCTGAGCCGGGATGGCTGCAAGAGCTGGGGTGGCTTGGATTCTCTCCCCACATGGCCTCTCACCTCAGACTGCTGACAGCTCAGAGGTCAGGGAGGGAGTCTCTGATGGAGTCACCTGTGAGCTGAGGTCTCCTAAAGGATTAGAAGGCTGCAGTGAGCAGGGAAAGTGGGGAGGGGCTGCTAAGAGGGAGGAAACGACATATGAGGGAATAGCAGGTGCCAGGACCCTGTGAGGTAGGAAGAAACACGACACTTTCTAGAAAAACAAGAATAAAGTTAGTTTGGTTGCTGCACAGAACACAAGAAAAGAGGGAGGGTGGGTGCCAGGTCATGCAGGTTCAAGGAGTGGAGGATTTTTTGGTTAATCTTAACAGGAAAAAATGGGAAAGATTAAACAGTTTTAAGGAATGGCATGACATGATACAAGTTGCCTTTTAAAGAATGAGCATGGTTAAGTTTTTGAGGTTTTGCAGGGAGACTGAATGTGGGCTTCTTCAACCTCAGCACCACTGACATTTTGGATTAGATGATTCATTATCAGTGGTGGGAGCTGTCCTATACATTGGGAGATGTGTGAAGTCGTGAAGTCGCTCAGTCGTGTCTAACTCTTTGAGACCCCGTAGACTGTAGCTCACCAGGCTCCTCCGCCCATGGAATTCTCCAGGCAAGAATACTGGAGTAGGTTGTCATTTCCTCAGGGGATCTTCCGGATCCAGGGATCGAACCCAGGTCTCCCACATTGCAGGCAGACACTTTAACCTCTGAGCCACCAGGGAAGCCCAGATGTGTAGCTGTGTCTTTAACCTCTACTCACTAGATACCAGCAGTCTTTGCCCACCTGCCGCTTAGTTGTGACAACTAAAAATGTGTCCAGATTTTGCCAGATGTCCTTAGGGAAGCCAACTTCTTATTGAGAACCACTGGGCTGGAGTGAATTCAGGGCTCTTTTGCTCACTATGACTGTGTCTTCCAAGAGAGAAATACTTATCACCTGGGCTTGGATGGTGGAAGTGGAGCTGAGATGGGCAGATGGGATTAGAGATTCAAGATCACCGCATTAGTATTTGGGTGGACAGACCTCAATGCCGCCCCCTACGTTTTTTCCTTTCCGTGAACCAGTCCTCAATCTCCTCTCTATTTGCCTCCTTCAATATTCTTGCTGCTCAGAGAAAAGAATTTGGTCTTGTTTGTGTCGGGAAGTACTCATAGTCAGAGGGCAAAAGGATAACATGTGAGATATAAAATTGATTTTCACTCCTTTGTCATTTCTGGATGCAAGACTTATGTAGGGTCAAAGTCTGATCAAGGAATTGATTGAAGATCAGGAAGGCAGGGCATTTCCAGGGTTATTCTGAATGAGGGGAGTCTAGATATTTGGAAAGCAAACCAGGAGAATAGAGAGAGGACTCTGAAATGAACTTGCGTGAGGCGCTGGCAGCAAACCTCAGCAATGAGAGCTGCAGTTGTCCAGTGTTCCAGCCATCAGCCCACCTGTCTGCAGAGGCCAGCGTGTCCTTTTTTATTACAGCAGTGCCCTCGACCCCTTGGTTTTTACACAAAGACTAATAATTCTCTATCGTGTGCCTGCTTGTAAGGAAGCATTGTGAGGAACAGTGAGTTGCCAACCCTAAAACACTTGGAAGTCATCTGATAAAAGACCCTGCCCTGATTTTTCCACCAAGAGAGTAGAGTTTTCTGTAGGAGATGAAAGGTTGAGTTTTCTGCTCTTGTAAGGAAAAATAGAAACCAAAACCCCTTTCAAATCAAAGCATCTTTCCTCAGTCAACAGTGCCTCCTGAGCCTCCAGCCAAGTCCAGGAAAAGGCTTTGTTAGGTTATCTAAAGCATCCGGGGTTTATAAAGGTCATCATATCATTCACACTGAGCTTAAGAAGTCTGTCCTGTCTCTGCTTCTCACATGCAGAGGAAATTGAACGAGACATTTTTATTTCATTTCTATGCTCTTCCCACTCTTTTCTTTCTGACTTAATGAATGCAGTCACCCAGAAGGTCATCAGTCATGTTATGGTCTATTTTACCGTAAAGTGTGATTTTTAAATTCATGAAAATATAATCACATAAAGTTTAGAGAAGAATATGAAGAACTGAAAGTCAGTTCTTTTCTTCATGGTCAGAAGGCTGGTGCCTTTCCTTCCATCCCCCACCCAATTTTTCTCCTGGACAAAGGAAACCATGAACCATCACCACAAACCACAGAGCCAGCAGTCAGGACACAGTCCTACCAATTCTCTTAGAAGTGATCAGAAGACTCTTCAATTACATTAATAATTACATTATATTAATAAATTAAATTATATTAATTACATTAATAAATTAGATGGGTTGGCAGAAATTTAAAAAATTACCATGTGGTAATACGCCAGCAAATGTGGAAAACTCAGCAGTGGCCACAGGACTGGAAAAGGTCAGTTTTCATTCTAATTCCAAAAAAAGGCAATGCCAAAGAATGCTCAAACTACCGCACAATTGTACTCATCTCACATGCTAGTAAAGTAATGCTCAAAATTCTCCAAGCTAGGCTTCAGCAATTCGTGAACCATGAACTCCTTGATGTTCAAGCTGGTTTTAGAAAAGGCAGAGGAACCAGAGATCAAATTGCCAACATCCGCTGGATCATGGAAAAAGCAAGAGAGTTCCAGAAACACATCTATTTCTGCTTTATTGACTATGCCAAAGCCTTTGACTGTGTGGATCACAATAAACTGTGGAAAATTCTGAAAGAGATGAGAATACCAGACCACCTAACCTGCCTCTTGAGAAATCTGTATGCAGGTCAGGAAGCAACAGTTAGAATTGGACATGGAACAAAAGACTGGTTTCAAATAGGAAAAGGAGTACNGGCAGGCAGATTCTTTCCCACTGTGCCACCTGGGAAACCCTTGCTTGCTCATAAATGTTTGCTAATAACTGACTCTGCTCATGACAGAATTCTGTCTGAAATCAGCTCTCATTAAAATTCTATAGCAAAAATTAAAAAAAAAATTCTATAGCAAAATTACTGGGGAGTAGTAGTTAGCCTTTTTTTTTTTTTTTAAACAACTTTTGGCAACTACAGAATCTACCAAGACCCTAATAGCTGTACACAGGCAACTGCCTGGGTAGTTCTCAATACAATGGGAACAGTGCAAGGCAAGGCATGGACTGTCACTCAGTTTACATTCTATCTCTGTTTTTTGTTTTTTTGTTTTTTTTTCTTTTTCTTTGAGTTGAAACTGCTGGACCCCCAGGGAAGTCCCTGAACTCTCTTATTTGAGCCTAATTCTGAATGTTTCTGACCTCATACTGGGTCTGCACTTTCTGCTTTTCTCTTAGCCCCTTTGATTGATATCTTGGGTGGCACTGTCTGTCTTCTACTTCAGTTTCCTTCCAGATATTGCCTTTTGGCACATCCTTGACTCTAGGTGTTGCTGCTGAAATCAAGCCCTATCCACCTAGGAACAGCACAGGTCCCAGGAACTCTGCTTGAGACCAATGCCCCAATTTCTGTTGTCTAGTCAGATCACTTGGGCATTTTTAGAGTCATGGGAAACCTTCAAGCCAGTTCCTATCTCAGTTGTTATATATACCACATCAGCACTCAGCATAATATGACACAATCTTTAACTTGGACTGCAAGCTGAATTGAGAAAAACAAGAAGGTCTGATTTTAAACAATAAGCCTCAAAAACCTGCTGAAGTGAAGTGAAGTGAAGTCACTCAGTCGTGTCCGACTCTTTGCGGCCTGCCAGGCTACCAGGCTCCTCTGTCCATGCAATTTTCCAGGCAATAGTACTGGAGTGGATTGCCATTTCCTTCTCCAGGGGATCTTCCCAACCCAGGGTTNCTGCTGAAGTGAAGTGAAGTGAAGTCACTCAGTCGTGTCCGACTCTTTGCGGCCTGCCAGGCTACCAGGCTCCTCTGTCCATGCAATTTTCCAGGCAATAGTACTGGAGTGGATTGCCATTTCCTTCTCCAGGGGATCTTCCCAACCCAGGGTTCGAACCTGGGTATCCCGCATTGTAGACAGAGGCTTTACCGTCTGAGCCACCAGGGAAGTCCCAAAAGCTTGCTAGGAGGGTATATTGAATAGCACCCGTGACCCTTGTAGATGTGCATTGGAATCTGAATAGTCAGGCTTTCGCCTTGGCCAAGCTGTCACTCCCTGAGCTGCTAGAGTGCATTCTTTGCCCTGGAGCTCATCCGACTTGGAATTTGGAAACAACCAAGTTGAGTCAAGATGTAGTTTGTGTTCCCTTTCAGAATTCAAAGGTAAGGATGACTTAGCAAAAATATTTTGATGAAACTTTTTTATTTTAGTACGAGTGATGCAAATTTGTTGATTTAGTTATAGATTTAAATCCATGTCCTCTACAAAGTATAGGCAGAAGACAAGCTGTGGCCTGGTATCAAGTGTATAAATAGGGATGTAAACGACAAGCAGCGTTGCTAAGATGTTAGCCAGACTGTCTTACAGGTTCCATGAAGTGCGAATTCTTAAATACCTGGAAATACAGCCAGGTGTTTCTGAGTCACTAAAGGGGCCCAGGAGAGGTCTCCGGGGCTGGGATTAACCTTGGGCCACAGACTAAACCTGATTCCTCCTGTTGACTGAAAACACCCCTGTCCTCACCCTTCCTTGGGAAGGTTAAAAGACCCACCCTCCTAGCTGTGTTATGTGTTTGCCTTTCTATCACCTCTACTTGATGATAATGAAAGACCATCCCAGAAATGCCAAGACTTCACAAGAAGGCAATTTGAGAGGGGTGTGACGTGCAGGAAGTACTCCAGCCAATTGATTAGTACTTTGGTCTGGTTCCTGGAAGGCTGAACTGACACGGGAACTAAAGGGCCACACTACAACAAAGGCCCGTCTAGTCAAGGCTATGGTTTTTCCAGTGGTCATGTATGGATGTGAGAGTTGGACTANAAATGAAAGACTCTTTCATACAGAATCTATCGATCCTTTTAAATGAAGTCATTTTGGTATTATAAAAATTTGCCCCTCTTGTCCAGGTTGCAGGATAGACGTGACCTCTTAAAAAATTTGGTTTATTGCCAGTAATAATATGTTCTGAAGAATTTCCCTACTAAGGATTTTGGTAATTCATTTCTTGATTCAAACACCTTTTAGTAAATCTAGGATTTAATATTAATTTTAGAACTAGGCAAATCAACCTTGAACTCTATGCATTATAGGAACTAAGTTATCAAGATGATAACTAATTTTATTTTAATCATTTTAAATCATTTAAATAATTTTAGGTCCATTTTTATTTCATAGGTGTTAGCATGTGAAGAAAAGTCTTAGTATTGATGAAATGTACTATCTGTATTTATTTATGAGTGTTTTTAACAGCTTATTGAGTTATAATTAAAAATACATACAGTCCACTCATTTAGAGTGTAATTATTTTTTAGTATACCCATAGAGTTGTACAGTCATCACCCTAGTCATCACCACAATCATCAAACCCCCTACCCATTTCCCCCTGAATCCTTCCAGTTCTAGGTAACCAATAGTATACTTCCTGAATGGATTTACCTACTCTGGACATTTCTCTAATAGAATCATATACTGGGTAACCTTAAGGGGGAAGGTTAGTTTACTGATTTGAGAGTTTCCATCAGAGCATCACTTTAGCGACATTCTATACGTTTGTTATGTTGTATCTTCATTTTCATTGATCTCAAAGTATCTTCTCATTTACCTTGTGATTTCTTCTTTGTTCCATTGATTATTTAGAAGTTTATTTAATTTCCATAAATTTGTGAATCCCCAGATTGCCTTCTGTTTCTTATTCCAAATTTTATTTTTTATGGTCAGAAAACACACTATTTTTTTTTAATCGAAGGATAATTGCTTTACAATGTTATGTTAATTTCTGCTGTACAACAGCATGAATCAGCTATAAATGTACCCCCACCCCAGTCAATGGCAACCCACTCCAGTACTCTTGCCTGGAAAATCCCATGGATGGTAGGTTACCGTCCATGGGGTCGCCAAGAGTCGGACATGACTGAGCGACTTCACTCACTCCCCAGTCTCACCCCTTTAGGTCATCACCAAGCTGAACTCTCTGTGTTATATAGCAGCTTCCCACGGCTGCTGCTCCTAAGTCACTTCAGTTGTGTCCGACTCTGTGTGACCCCATAGATGGCAGCCAACCAGGCTCCCCCGTCCCTGGGATTCTCCAGGCAAGAACACTGGAGTGGGTTGCCATTTCCTTCTCCAATGCAAGAAAGTGAAAAGTGAAAGGGAAGTCACTCAGTCGTGTCCGACTCTTCGTGACCCCATGGACCACAGCCTACCAGGCTCCCCTGTCCATGGGATTTTCTGGGCAAGAGTACTGGAGTGGGGTGCCATCGCCTTCTCCGCAGCTTCCCACTAGCTATCTGTTTTACACATCATAGTGTATAATGTCGATGCTACTTTCTCAATTTGCCTCACCCTCTCCTTCCCCTGCTGTGTCCACAAGTCCAGAGAATATATTTTCTGTGGTTTCAATCCTTCTAAATTTATTGATTCTAGTTTTATGGCCTAGTTTGTGATGTCTTATGTTCCTTTTCTTCTGTTTACTCTTTACTGCTTTCTTTTGCATTATGTGAATATTTTCTAGTGTAACCTTTCAATTCCTCTGATGATTATTTTCACTATTTTTTTTTTTTTGAATTATTTTCTTACTGGGTGCTCTAGGGCTTATCATAGGTAACTTGCCAAAAGTAGTTAAGTAATTAAGATTTACACTAAATTTCAGTGGAACATCAAAGTATTCTCAAATTTAGCTATATTTTCTCCTCCCTTTCTGTGCTATTGTTATTTGTATTATAGCTATATATATGTTAAAAACCTAGTAGTGTGGTAATGATTACTTTATGTAATTTTATGCAGAGAGAAGAATGGAAGCAAGTATATTTTTTATAGAATTTCTTATATTGAGTCTTCTTACTTACCACTTGCTGTCTTCCTTTTTTTAAATTCAAGCCACATAATTACCTTTACTGAAGTCCTTTGATTCTTTAAGGTGGATTTGAATTTCTTTTGGGGTCATATAGTTTCAACCTGAATAGTTTCCTTTTTTATTTCTTGTAAGGCAGGTCTGCCAGCAGTGAATTCTTTCAATTTTTGTTTATCTGGGAATGTATCTGTCTTCATTTTGAAAGATGATTTTTACTGAATATAAGATTCTTTTTTATTTGGCTGTGCTGCATGGCAAGTGAGATCTTAGTTCCCTGACCAAGAAATTAACCTGTGCCCCCAGAGTGAAAGCTCAGTGTCTCAACCATTGAACTACCAGGGAAGTCCTCTGACTGTCAGATTCTTGGTTCCCATATTTATTTCTTTTCAGCACTTTGAATGTGTCATTCCGCTTTCTTTTAGCCTTCATTATTTCTGATGAAAATCTGCTGTTAACCTTTTTTGGGATTTCCTTGTGAGTGAGAAGTTGTTTTTCTCTTGCTGTTTTCAAGATATTTACTGTTGATATGTCTTATATATGTATGATATCTCTTAGTGCTTTCCTGCATGGAATATGTTGAGCTTCTTGGAAATGTAGATTGTTATAGCCCAATTTGGGGAATTTTTAGCCATTATTTCTTTGATTATATTTTCTCTTCCTTTCTCTACTTCTGTGAAAAACGTTTTCTTCTTTCTTCTCATGGTGCTGTTTTTTATGGTTTTCCATTTTCTCTGAGACTGTTGATATGTATTCATTATTTTTTCTCCATGTTCTTCAGATTGTACAGTCTCTATCCATCTATATCCAAGTTTCTGATATTTCTGCTAATTTATATTATACTTACTGTTAAGTCCCTGGGATGAAATTTTCTTCTTGGCTATCGTACTTCTCAACTCCTAAACTTCCACTATTTAAAATAATTTTTATATCTTATTGATATTGCATATTTGACAGGATATTCTCATTGTTTACTTAAAAAAAATTAATTATCCTTGGCCGAGCCTGGTCTTCACTGCTGCGTGGGCTTTTCCCTAGTTGTGGCACACAGGAGCTACTCTTTGTTGCAGTGTGCTTCCTTCTGTTGTGGAGCACAGGCTCTTGGGTGCTTGGGCTCAGTAGTTGCGGCTCCCAGGCTCTTCAAGCGTAGGCTCAGTCATTACAGTGCCTGGGCTTGGTTGCTGCTCTGTGCCATGTGGGATCTTTCCAGATCAGGAACTGAACCCACATCTCCTGCTCTGGCAGGTGGATTTTTACCACTGAGCCACCAGGGAAGCCCAGCTTCCTTTACGGTTTAAAGCATTTTTTTCCTTTAACTCTTTAGACATATTTATAATCATTGTTTCAAAGTCTTTACCTGTTAAGTCCAACATCTGAACATTGTTCAAAGGCAGTTTCTGTTGCTTGCTCTTTTTTCCTGTGTAGGGAGCATACTTTTCTGTTTCTTTGCATGTCTTATATAATTTTTTGCCAAAAACTGGACATTTTTGAAATTAATTTTTTTGGAGTATAGTTGATTTACAGTGTTATGTTTCTGCTGAATAGCAAAGTGAATCAATTTTACATATACATATATTCACTCTGTTTTAGATTTTCCCATATAGATCATTACAGAGTACCGAGTTGAGTTCCCTGTGCTCAAGTCCTTGTAAGTTATCTATTTTGTATGTAGTAAAAATTGGACATTTTAGATAACATACTGTAGCGACTGAGGATATAAGTCCACCCCCTAGTTCTGACACATTCACTCAATTGGCTGTTGTTATTTGCTTGTTTAGGACCTCTCTGGTGGCTCAGATGGTAAAGCGTCTGTCTACGATGCGGGAGACCTGGGTTTGATCCCTGGGTCGGGAAGATTTCCTGGAGCAGGAAATGGCAACGCACTCCACTACTCTTGCCTAGAAAATCCCATGGACAGAGGAGCCTGGTGCAGACTACTGTCCATGGGGTCACAAGTGGCTTGATTAGACCATTGTAGTGAAGTCTTTTTTCCCTGTGGGCTTCTGTGGTGGCTTAGCAGTAAAGAATCCTTCTGCAGTGCAGGAGACCCAGGTTCAGTCTCTGGGTCAGATGATTCCCTGGAGAAGGCAATGGCACCCTACTTCAGTACTTTTGCCTGGAAAATCCCCTGGATGGAGGAGCCTGGTAGGCTGCAGTCCATGGGATCGCGAAGAGTCAGACACGACTGAGCGACTTCANAGAGGATGAGATGGTTGGATGGCATCACCGACTCAATGGACATGGGTTTGAGTGGACTCCGGGAGTTGGTTGTGGACAAGGAGGCCTGGCGTGCTGCGGTTCATGGGGTCGCAAAGAGTCAGACACGACTGAGCGTCTGAACTGAACCGAACTGCCTGGAAGCCCCAGGAAAGCCCCCCTGGAGTGACTTCTCATGGTGCCCAGTGCACTGACAGGACAGAGGGTCTCCCTGCCCTTGAGTGAGATTTCCCTGGAGCTGTTGTCCTGGAAGAAAAACAAACACCACACCCCCGAGAGACATGTGGTGTTTTCAGCTTACCTCTTAACCCCATGAAGAGAGCCACGGCTGCTCATGAATGCAAGAGAGGCTGCCCAGGGGCACCTGCTGAAACTTGGCACAGGGAGGCTCCATTGATTTCACAATTAGGGGCTGGGCTGGGGACTGCTGCCAGGTTTCCATGCTCTTACTTTATCCCTGAGTCAACATGCCTGGAAATTTTACTCAGCTAAGTGAGCCTTGGGTGCCCTGTACCCTCTCCCATCTTGTCGTTTCATTATCTGTCTCTATAACAGTGCCCAGTGATCCCAGCCTTTGGTGCTGGAGGAGCCAGTACAAAAGTTCTAGAAAGTTTGCAAGAGAACATGCTTCCAAAGCAGGTGCTAGCATCAGGCACTGGCTTATCCCTAAACTCCGGGATACCTGTAAGAATCCTAACTGTGGGAGCAAGACCATGTGGTTAACTTGCTAGAAGATGTCATTTCTTTTGGACTTTACAATTCACACTGTGAGGGGAAGATCAGGTATTCCCCTCCCTGTTGTAGACATCTTAAACTTCTGAACTGGCTTTCCTACCACCAAAATGCAGGCCGTTCTTCTTAATTATTTAAATTTTCTAATTTTTTATTGGAGTATGGTTGATTTACAATGTTGTGCTAATTTTAGGTGTATAGCAAAGTGATTCGGTTATATGTATACATATACCTACTCTTTTAAGATTCTTTTCCCATAGAGACCATTCCAGAGTACTGAGTAGCGTTGCCTGTCCTCATTAGTATTGCAGACCTTTCTTTTTTAAAAGTTTTTTTTCAATTTTTAGCTGCATCGTGTAGCATTAGGGGTCTTAGTTCCCTGACTAGGGATCTTTGTTCCCCGACCAGGGATCAAAACTGTGCCCCCTGCATTGGGAACAGGGAGTCTGACATTGGGAACACTGGACTGCCAGGAAGTCCCTGCTGACATTCTTAAAAAACTTGTCTTTCTCCTCCTCTCTTTGCCTCGCCCTTTCCTTCTTTCTCTGTCTCTCTTCCTGTCTCTCCCTTTTTCTATCCATTGCTGAGCTGCTCTCCTAATTCTATAGTATTCATCTTTGACACATGCTTCTCCCTTCTCCCTAATTTAGTTAAGCAAGCAGTCTGTTTATTACTCCCTTTGCAAGTCTTTGGGCTTCCCTGATAACTCAGTTGGTAAAGAATCCGCCCGCAATGCAGGAGACCCCGGTTTGATTCCTAGGTCAGGAAGATCCCCTGGAGAAGAGATAGACTACCCACTCCACTATTCTGGCCTGGAGAATTCCATGGACTGTATAGTCCATTGGGTCCCAAAGAGGCAGACATGACTGAGCGACTTTCACTTCACTTGCAAGTCTTTACATCCAACTCTTTTCCTGTGCCCTGGACACTGCTGTATTTTAAGCTCTTGAAGTTGGATTTAACTAACAGTCTACATATGAACATCATGCTAGCTGCAGAGATAAAAGTAAATATAAGATTTAGTTCTTGTCAGCAAGTTATTATTGTGTGTTTGGGGCAAAACTTAAAAGATGGGGAAAGCTATATAGTTTCTATAGAATAGATATTGAATGTGTTGCCTTAAAAAAATTTTTTTTTGTATGCTTGTTCGAAATATTTTTGCTGATCACTGCTTTGATGGGACACTTACTCCCTGTGATCCTCAAGTCTTTCATCAAAGAAGTAAGTACCACTGAAACCTACCAACCAACCAAGGCAAAAAAGTTCCTGTGCCAGAACTCATTTACTCTATCTGTGGTAATGACTTAAGTGATTAATAAAAGTTAGTTTGTGTTATAAATATAGTTCACAACCTTTGAATCAATAATTATGATTCTTCCCTTTATAGAGATTAGGAAATTGAGCATGGAGAGCTTGAGTAAATTGCCCAAACGTTTATGGCATGAACTGCAAAAGGATTATTCAGATGTAGGTGGAAGATCTGACTATAGATTTTAAGCTCTTAGCTACTACATCAATGGCTTTCAACATATTGAACTGGGACCCAGAGTTAGAAATATATTTTGCATTGTGATCCAATGTTATCTAAACTATTCAGATAGTGAAAGTGAAGCACTGAAGGTTAAGTAAAGTTTTTCAAGTAAAGGACACAGCTAGACTTTGAACACAGAACTCTAGTTTCAGAATCTGTTCTCTTATATCAGTCACATGGTATCATGCAGTATGAGCTTACTGGATATGTTTAATGCTCATCTCATTTTGGATTGTAGGATATTTGCTTTAGCTTTGGCATTTGTAGTTTTCTTGGATGGGAAGCAACAGACTTCTCTTCTGAAATCTCCACAGAGGTGATCTGGCATCAAGGAGACAAGATAAACATATTCTGGGGCCAAACATCCCATTTTTCTCCTTGTTGAATGAGTTCTGTGAATTCTCACAGAATTGACCAATGAATGCACTTTGCCTTGACTATCAAGTTTCTACAATTTCAAATCATTAAGCAATTTACAGAATTAAATGCAGCACCATAGGCTAATAGACATTTAGAAATGATCTTATAATCTTATCCTGTGCTATACTATGCTAAGTAGCTTCAGTCATATCCAACTCTGTGTGACCCTATGGACTCTATGTAGACTGCTAGGATCCTCTGTCCATGGGATTATCCAGGCAAGAATACTGGACTGGGTTGCCATGCCCTTCTCCAGGGGAATCTTCCTGACCGAGTGATTGAACCTGCATCTCTTATGTCTTCTGCATTGGCAGGCGGGTTCTTTACCACTAGCACCACCTGGGAAGCCCTACAATCTTATAGTCATACTTTTTTTTTTGGCTGTACTGGGTCTTCAGCTCATGGGCTTTGTTGTCCCAAGGTATGTGGAATGTTAAGTCCCTGACCGGGAATTGAACCCTTGTTCCTTGCATTGGAAGGGCAATACTTAACCAATGGTCCACTGGGGAAGTCACTAGTCATATCTGTGTTTTTGGCTACTCTGCATGGGATCCTAGTTCTGTGACCAGGGATTGAACCTGGTCTCCCATGGCAGTGAAGGCACGGATTCTTAATCACTGGACTGTCAGGAAATTCCCTGTAGTTATATCTTGTTATTATTTTTCACAAAATTATCTCACTAGACCTCGAAACAATTTATGAGATATTGGAAATTGTACATAAGAATGTTTCACTAGATATTTAACAATTTTGTTGATCTTCTCAAAGAGCCAGCTTTGGATTCATTTTCACACTTGTTTTGCTGTTTGCTATTTCATCAACTTATATTTTGATCTAAATTATTTCCTTTCTTAATTTGGGTTTGACTGCTGTATCTTTTCTAGTTTCTTTCTTTTTTTTTTTTTTTTTTTTTTGTGTTTTTTT
>SJYV01043476.1:0-41970 GCA_006410875.1 Neotragus pygmaeus | reverse complement strand
TTTGGGTTTGACTGCTGTATCTTTTCTAGTTTCTTTCTTTTTTTTTTTTTTTTTTTTGGTGTACTTTACAGCTTGGGGGATCTTACTTCCCTGATCATAGGATTGAACCTATGCCCCGGAAATGGAAGCATAAATTCTTAACCACTGAACCACTAGGGAAGGTCCCTTTTCTAGTTTCTTAAAGAAAAATTTGAGGCTGATTATTTGGGGCCTTTTTTCCATTCTAATATAATGCTGTAACTTCACAAGGGCTGATATGCTGGCATTCTACAAATTCCAACATACTCTGTTCTCACTTTCAGTCAGCTCAAAATATTTTCTAATTTCCTCTTGATTTCCTCTCTGATCCAAAGTTATTTAAAAGTGTATTCTTTTATTTCCAAATGTTTGAAGATTTTCCTGATATCTTTTTATTACTGATTTCTAATTAAATTCCATCATCGTCAGAGAATATTTGATATGACTTGAATCCTTTCGAATTTACTGAGACTTATTTTATGGTCTATCTTGGTTAATGTCCTGTGGGGTTCTATAATTTGTCAGTTAGATCACATTGGCTAATCATGTTGTTCAGATCTGCTGTATTCTTGCTGATCTTCTGTCTACATATTCTGTCAATTACTGGAAGAGAGATTTGAAATCTCTGACAATTGTGGATTTATCTATTTTTCTTTGCAGTTCTATCAGGTTTTGCTTTCATGGATTTTTGAAACTGATATTCAGGGCATTAATATTAATAATTATTAAGTCTTTCCGTTGCAGAGAAGAAGCCAATTCTGATTCTATGTTGGAACTGCTTCTTTGACTTACTATTTATTGCTTTTGTTATAATCAAACAGAATGGCTCTGCTCCTCTCAGTTCAGTTCAGTTGCTCAGTCATGTCTGACTCTTTGAGACTCCATGGACTGCAACACGCCAGGCCTCCCTGTCCATCACCAACTCCCGGAGTTTACTCAAACTCATGTCCANATTATTATCTTCCCTTAACAAATGCACTTCTATTCCTTATACTTCTTTTTTTGCATACAATGACTCTTCCCTATTTTTAGTAGTTTTAATTTCATATTTTAATTAGAATTCTTAACCTTTAAAAATCTTAACTTCTAATAAAAACCAAGAAGTAAGCAACTATAAACTACCCTTTATATTAGCATGTTGTAGAATGACAATCTTATAAACACTATTTATAGTTTCTAGAAACATGTGCTTTTTTATAGAAAATGTCTCATTGTGGCACCAAACATATTTATTATTAATCCTAGAAATTATTAATTTTCCTGTCAAAAGAAGCCTATTTTCAATAATGTTTCAGTATCTTATTTTGTTTGGTAATGATCTAGATGTTCAGTAAACTTCCATCATTTCTGTATATGTTGTCACAAATGGCAGAATTTCCTTCTTTCTCATGACTGAATAGTATCTATCCATTATTTATCCATGGATAATATCCATTCATTTATTATTGATGGGTACTTAGGTTGTTTCCATGTCTTGGCTATTGTGAATGACATGGAATTTAACTTAGGTATATAGACATCTCCTCAAGACTCAATTTTTCATTTCCTTTGGATATNGGATGGACTGGTTGGATCTCCTTGTAGTCCAGGGGACTCTCAAGAATCTTCTCCAACACCACAGTTCAAAGCATCAATTTTTCGGCACCCAGCTTTATTTATAGTACAACTCGCATATCCATACACGACTACTGGAAAAACCATAGCTTCTACTAGATGGACCTTTGTTGGCAAAGTAATGTCTCTGCTTTTTGTTACGCTGTCTAGGTTGGTCATAGCTTTCCTTCCAAGGAGCAAGCGTCTTTTAATTTCACAGCTGCAATCACCATCTGCAGTGATTTTGGAGCCCCTCAAAATAAAGTATGTCACTGTTTCCCCATCTATTTGCCCTGAAGTGATGGAACCGGATGCCATGATCTTACTTTTCTGAATGTTGAGCTTTAAACCAACTTTTTCACTCTCCTCTTTCACTTTCATCAAGAGGCCTTTTAGTTCTTCTTCACTTTCTGCTGTAAGTGTGGTGTCATCTGCATATCTGAGGTTATTGATATTTCTCCCAGCAATCTTGATTCCAGCTTGGGCTTCTTCCAGCCCAGTATTTCTCATGATGTATTCTGTGTATAATTTAAATAAGCAGGGTGACAATATATAGCTTTGACATACTCCTTTCCCAATTCAGAACCAGTCTGTTGTTCCATGTCCAGTTCTAACTGCTCCTGACCTGCATAAAGATTTCTCAGGAGGCAGGTAAGGTGGTCTTGTTGCAGGAAGGTGGACCCCTTCCAGGGCCTGAAACTGGGCTCTTGTCTAACCCTCGGAAATGAGTTGTCCAAGGAGACACATCTGCTGACAAAGCAAGAGATTTTATTGGGAAAGGGCACCCAGGTGGAGAACAGTAGGGTAAGGGAACCCATGAGAAATTCTCTGCCACGTGGCTCAGTCTCGGGTTTCATGGTGATGGGATTAGTTTCTGGGTGGTCTTTGCCAACCATTCTAATTCCGAGTCTTTCCTGGTGGCGCACACATCGCTCAGCCAAGACGGACACTAGCGAGAGAGATTCTGGGAAGTGGACGGACACGCGGTGTCTCCTTTAGATTTTTCCCTAAATCTTCCAGTTGGTGGTGGCTTATTAGTTCTGTATTCCTTATCAGGATCTCCTGTCATAAAACAACTTGTACAAATGGTTGCTATGGTGCCTGGCCAGTGTGGGTGGTTTCAATCAGTATGCTTCCCCTAACAACTCCCCGCTGAGAGACTTCATACTCGAGATACTTCTTGGGAATTGGGGCGGAGGTCTCTTTCTTCTGTAACTTCTTCCTGCTGTGCATGGGCGTAGGCCTGCCTGGCAGAGCAGAAGTCTCTCTCTACCAGATCTAAGTCAAGGTATTTTTTTTTTTTTTGACCTGAAACCAGCATTCACCCTTGTAATAACAGCCATTTAGTTTGAAACTGTTGGCCCCTCAGAGATGAAACAGACAGGGGCCAAACAGGAGACCTAACAGGATTTCTGGTCCCCGAAAACAGAAGGCAACATTTGGGGTGAGGGTTGCAGGGTTTGTGACCCTTGATTGGTTGGTGGTGAGGCAAAAGAGCTGTGCTCCAGGAACCTTGTGTTCAGTCTGAAGTTACCATCCTCCACCTGGGTGGGGGCTCAAAGACACTGTTATGCATATTTCTTTGAGTAGGAATCTGGACTCTGTCTGGAAGCTGTACCAACATTTGATTGTTTCTCTGGTTTCTGTATCCCCTCCCTTCCCTGATTAGCAATTGTTTGAATCCACCCTCTGGAACTCAGGGAAGGTCAAGGAGGCTGAAGGAAGCCTATATCCTACAGACAAGAAATGGAGAACACAGAACAGATCTCTACTCCAGAGCCCCACGGAGTTCTAATTTAGGGAACTAGGCAGCTATGACTGTGATAACTTCCTGTCAAAATGGGGCATAGGACTGCCTCAGCTTGGAGTATAGACACTGAATTGGAAGTATTTCTGAGTTCCAAGTTCTAGATCTGAGTCTTGTATGATTAAAATCTCAATCCCTTGGTCTGCCATTTTGGTGTAACAAACCCAATTAGGAGTAGTTGGAGGAGTGATAACTGGAATTTAGTAGACAAAATAAATCTCATTTCTTTTGAGAAGAGGCCTGAAACCCTGTCTGGACCTGGCACTTCAGGGAGACTTGTAGCCAGGTAGCCAGTTGCCTAGTTTTATAAAAAGTAAGGTTGCAGTTCAGTTACTAGCTTCCAGCAGATATTGTTTTGAGAATGGTGGCATCCAAGCCTGACACGACGCAGAAAACTCGGGTGTTTAGCAATACAAGGTCTAATCTGAAAGTACACTCATAGCATCACCTAGTTATTTCCCAGGATATCTGAACCATAACTACTCTATTTTGACTTTTAATTGTAAGCTTTTCCTTAATAGCCAAAGCAGATTTCACCGTTAATGACATCAGTGTTTCTGTAGGTTTGAGAAGATGCAAGAATTGGGACTCATAAAATCTTCTCCTGAAAAGATCTAACTGTCTGAAGGCCTGTTATGCCAGTTTTTCCCAGAGTACAGGGTGCCTCATTCCTGATTTTCACCCTGAACTCCTTTCAAGGGCGTTGAAAGTCAGCAGTTGCAGCGGCCATGATTTAATCTTTGTAGATATAGATGGCGAGTGTCAGTCTTCAGTTGGCAGAGCCCCTTTTGCTCATAAACTTGACCATGATTTTGAGGGGGGCATTTCATGACCATTTTATCCCATGGTGCTGAGAATGTCCATTCTCAGGTTTGGCAAAGATTTTGTTGACAGGCCACTCAATGTGCTGTTACTGCACTAGGCCATAAAACAGTATCCAAAATTCTCTGGACCACCTGTCTTACTAGCTTCTTGGTCCAGGAAAATATTCCCTCTTGTTGCTTCTTGCCATATCTAGAGTTACACTGTTACCATCATCTATCTCATATGGAACTACATATTATTCTATTAGAGGCCTCACACACATATTTGACAGTTGCATCTATCTATCAAAATATTCCAGTCAGTCCAGGCAAATCACAGAGACTCTCACATGGGCAGAGGAAACCTTGGCCAAATCACCTGATGTTTCTGGTTTCATTTGCTCCTATTTCTAGCTACAAACACAAATCTGCTCAGTTACATTGCTTTGAGAATAAAATGTAAAGGGGTTGGAACTTAAACTCTGCATTCTTCTCCCAGATAATGAAATCATTACCCCATAATTTTAAATGAATTGACACTGATCCCTCACCTCTAATATTTAACATTTTTATTGTTTCTGCCATTACAGGAGTTAAGTTATGGAAATTATCTGTGTAATGGTTTAGCAAATAGAAACTGGGTACATGAAGTCCAACTGTGCAATATTAATTGGAAACTGAGCAAATACAAAAATAGATGAAAATTGAGACTTCCACTTTTCAAACAAAAAACCTTGTCTGGTTTGATTTTGGTAATACATTTAAGACTTTCTTTCTGCTAATCTTTTACTATTTTGTGACTTCTGTTACTTAATATGTTTTTAATTGATAATTTTAGTTCTCTGAGATCAAAGGGATGATTAACAGGGTGAATGAATTCACCTCTTCCTGTCTCTTCAGGCATAACTGTGTTTTAAGGTTACCCATCTAGGAAAGAAAATAATTTTTGGTTGTGTCATTAGAGCTTGAAATCTCATTGGGGTGGTAGAATATGTTCACAGAAAAATAATCATGGGTGAAGTACCAAAAGCTGGAAGAGATGGAAAGAGCAGGGGAAATTTTCATGAAGGAGCCTTAGTCTTCGGGTATTTATTTTTCTATCTGACTGTGCTGGGTCTTAGTTGCAGCATGTGGGATCTAGTTCCCTGATAAGGAATCAAACTCCAGCCCCTTCCACTGGGAGCTCAAAAATCTTAGCCACTGGACCATGAGGGAAGTCCCTGGCCTTTAGTCTAAGAAAAAGGTCGTGTAAGCCTTTCAGTATGACCTGCTTCATCTAGTTCAAGTACAAGCACAGTCACCACACTTTCATTTTTGAAACAAAACACTCAAGTAACGCACATGCCTTATTCCTAAAAATTCAGCATTTCCCTCTCTCCTTGGAGCATCTTCATATATGTTCCCCTACCCGCTGTGTTTATGAAACCTGGGTCTCAAACTCAGTCTTCCTCAGTGCAGAATAATGCTTTTGAGAGTCGTATTTCTCTGGACCAGAGACTGACTGTTGCAATATGTGATACTAGGACAGGATCACACACACACACACACACACCCCAGATCCTCAAGATGGGAATCTGAGTTTGGTCATCAAATTGTTGGGGCTGGAGTATAGTGACAACCATATGGCCAGTGGAAACTAGGACGAGGGTAGGGGTGGTATAAGCAGCAAAAGGGGTGTTTGAAATATGGCCTGCGATTGCCTAGGATGAACTGCCTTTCAAAGACAAGGCTATGGGACGCTGAGCAGTTGTGGCATTTAGTGTTTCTTTGGGAATGATGGTGCAAGGACTGTGAGGTTGGATAACTGCTCATGACTATACCAAAAAGCATTAAAAAAAGAAAATGACAAGCCCAGAACACTAAATACTGTTTAAGCCCACCAGAGAACCCAAGAACTTTGATGCTGGCCCTAGAAAAATCATTAATCCTTTGTAAACACAGAACTGATAGAGACCCACATATGGATGATTGGGCTGAAGAATTTCAAGAGAAACTGATTCAGCAGTCTCTACTTTTCTGGCATAAACCATAGGGCCTTAATTAAATACTAGAATGCTGAGAATTGAAACGAGGACATTCGTGTGGATTTGAACAAATAAATGATTTTGACGCCAAAGGTCCCTAAGTCACCATTATAAGTGGATTCCCCCTCTTCATGTCCGGGGAGATTCCTTTCCCTGGTTGAAAACACCTTGTTAAGTTGAGTTCTGTTCTATAGGATAAGGTATATGCTTTGGTTCAGAAATGAAATTAATATTTCTCCCACAGTCAGACCCTGGTCCAGGATTCAGGTGGCAGAAGTTAGAATAGCTCTCTTGTATACCTAAAATTTGCTTCCCATTCCTGCATTTTTAATGCCTGCAGTTTTAGTGGGCTTTCTTCATTTCTGAGGGGAGACTGCGTCTACCAGGAGACACATCAATGGTTCCAGGTAAATTGGTTTTGGAGGCTTCCCTTGCCATTAAATCAATATGCAAAGAAGAAGGTAAATTACAGACTGGAGTAATTGATTCCTGTTATAAGAGGATGTAGGGTTGCTACTACGTGGGCGGTGGTAGGGGTGGCAGATAAGACTAGGTCAAACTGGGGGCTCCCTGCAATGCCTCTTCATACCTTGAAGTCCAGTAGTTAAGCTGAAGAGAATGACTGTATGAATCCAGTTAAGGCAGGATTCTGATCCTTCAGAAATGAAGATTTAGGTAACAACAGCAGGTAAACAATCCCAACCTGCTGAGTTTCTGGCTGAGGTGAAAGGCAAGATGGAGTGGGTAGTAGGAAAAAATCTACAGCAGCTGGGCATGTTTTCTACTTTGTTGTTCTGTACATGCTATTTATGTGAGGATTTTCGATGGTATTTCAATTTATGATTTATTCTTTAGGCAACAGATTAGTCCAGAGTGACTGTGACTGAACTAGATAAACACTAACATAAATGAGAGAGAGACGAGGACTGTTGGAAATGTACCTTGTTTTTGAGGAGAGAATGAAAGGATCTTTACATGTATGAAAGACAGGGACACCTTCTTAGGCAAAAACACATAAGCACATGGGTGAACCTGAGGACATTATGCTAAATAAACCAGGCACCACAAGACAAATAGCCCATGATTCCGCTTATATGAAATGGCTATATGTGCCATTGTGCCACATGCTCAGTTGTTCAGTTGCTCAGATGTGTTCAACTGTTTTCTAACCCATGGACTGTAGCCCCCCAGTCTCCTCTGTCCACGGGATTTCCCAGGCAAGAATATTGGAGCGGGTTGCCATTTCCTTCTCTAGGGCTCTTCCCAACTGAGGGATTGAATCCGCATCTCTTGTGTCTCCTGGATTGGCCAGGAGGGTTCTTTCCCAGCTGAGTCAGCTAATTGTTACTGGAAGCGGGACCCCTTCCAGGGCCCGAGGGTGGGCTTTTGTCTAAGACTCAGAAACGAATTGGCCAAGGAGACACATGTGCTGACAAAACAAGAGGCTTTATTGGGAAGGGGTGCCCGGGCAGAGGGCAGTAGGGTAAGGGAACCCAGGAGAACTGCTCTGCCATGTGGCTCACGGTCTTGGGTTTTACGGTGATGGGATTCGTTTCTGGGTTGTCGTTGGCCAATCGTTATGACTTAAGGTCCTTCCTGGAGGCGCATGCTTTGCTCAGCCAAGATGGATGCCAACGAGAAGGATTCTGGGAGGTGTTAGGACACATGGCATCCCCTTTTGACCTTTCCTGAATTCTTCCCGTTGGTGGTGGCTTATGAGTTTCGTGTTCCTTACCAGGACCTCCTGTCATAAGATAACTCACGAAAATGGTTACTGTGGTACCTGGCCAGAGTGGTTGGTTTCATTCAGTGTTCTTCCCCTAATGTAATCACCTTAACTAAATCAAATATCTATTTGTGTGTGTGTTTGTGTATGTTTGTATCAAGGACATCTTAAGAAGCTTTGTCAGATGCCTGATGAATCTTTGTACAAAATCTCCCTACAGTTTTCTTCAGATCCATCAGTCTTTAAAAGCATATGCATTTACTTTGGTATTCTATTTCTTTATTGGACCTGAGATGTTGGTTCAATGATCACTGCTTCCTTTTCAAAATCATGACAAGCCATTGGTTTACTACTGCACTTTGGAATTTTACATGATGGCAGTTTCCAGAATGATTCATTTCTTCCCTTTGAAACATTAGATAAAGATCTTCAGTCTTATCTTGGCACCACTCCTTTTCTTTTGTCATTATTATGCAATAAGCACTGATTATGCAATAAGTGCTGATTGCAAGGACTGATGCTGAAGCTGAAACTCCAATACTTTGGCTACCTGATGTGAAGAACTGACTCACTGGAAAAGACCCTGATGCTGGGGAAGATTGAAGGCAGGAGGAGAAAGGGACGACAGAGGATGAGATGGTTGGATGGCCTCACCGACTTGACGGATATGAGTTTGAGCAAGCTCCAGGAGTTGGTGACAGATAGGGAAGCCTGGCGTGCTGCAGTCCATGGGGTNGGGAAGATTGAAGGCAGGAGGAGAAAGGGACGACAGAGGATGAGATGGTTGGATGGCCTCACCGACTTGACGGATATGAGTTTGAGCAAGCTCCAGGAGTTGGTGACAGATAGGGAAGCCTGGCGTGCTGCAGTCCATGGGGTCACAAAGAGTTGGACGTGACTGAGCGACTGAATTTAACTGAACTGATGCAATAAGCTAGTGAGATAACTTTCCATTCAACACCCTAAATCAGAAATATGACTCTGAGGCAGGGTGCCACCTCTCTGGTGGCTCAGAGGGTAAAAAATCTGCCTGCAACGCCAGAGACCCAGGTTTGGTTGGGAAGATCTCCTGGAGAAGGGTATGGCTACCCACTCCAGTATTCTTACCTGGAGAATTCCATGGACAGAGGAGCCTGGCGGGCTACAGTCCNAAGCTAGTGAGATAACTTTCCATTCAACACCCTAAATCAGAAATATGACTCTGAGGCAGGGTGCCACCTCTCTGGTGGCTCAGAGGGTAAAAAATCTGCCTGCAACGCCAGAGACCCAGGTTTGGTTGGGAAGATCTCCTGGAGAAGGGTATGGCTACCCACTCCAGTATTCTTACCTGGAGAATTCCATGGACAGAGGAGCCTGGCGGGCTACAGTCCATTGGGTTGCAGAGAGTTGGACACAACTGAGCAACTAACACAGTCAGAGTGGTGGGAGGGGCTGCCTCTCGGAGGTCGCGACCCACAAGGGTACATTTTCCTCCCCATCACAGTTGTAGGGGACCTGGTGAAAATGCTGTGATATTTGCTTTGCCTGTGTCTTATATGCCCCATACCCCGTTTAGAAGCTGAGAGAAGAAATTAATCAATACCTCAGACCCTCCTGCCTTTATTATCGTCACCCTCACCTCCTTGTCCTTCTGAGTAAAGCCACTCAAATATGAAGGGATAAGCTTTTAAACAATAGAGAGTTTGGCTTAAGGAAGATTTCAGCTCTGAGACAGAACTCTGGGAAGATCTGAATGGATGGAAGGGAAAATCCAAGGGTAGGTACAACGGCAGAGGGAACAGAAGGGAGGAGGTGGGGGGTCAGGCAGAGGGAGGACTGGCTGTGGGGCTGATGGATGCTCATTCGTCTCACCTTCCTCCCCACCTCTCAGTCACTGGCTCACTCAGCAGTCAGGGCACTGGTGATGGAGACACAACAAGCCTTCTCTTGGCCCCAGGCCCGCTCTGCTTGGGTAGGTGAGTGAAGAGTTTGCTACATCTCTGTTTAAAAAGCATAGTTGTAAATGAATGCACAGCGATGAGCCCCCAAAGTTAAACACAGGCCCTAGAGAGGTCTGTAGGGAGTCTCTTCTCTCCATTCTAGGCTTGGGAAACATCTGCAGGCAATGTCCCTGGCAGGTTCCCCTGTGCCCTGTAGGCCAAGTTTCTTCATCCATTTGATCCACTTCCCCAGGGAGCTCTCCTCTGTGGCTTTTTGTCTAATCTGAGTTTTCCAAGTGATGTCCTATGCCTTGCCAAATTTCCCAGAGCCAACTTGGACAAAGGCCAAAGGGGACTTCAGTGAATCCTATCCTTTCAGTGTTCTGGGTTTATCATTGTGATCAAGACCTCTTTTCCATAGGGAAATTGGAAGGTCTCTTATTATGAATGAAAACAGAAGTGGCTGGTTAACAACACCAGTTCTTAATTACCTGATTATTTTGTCTTGGCAAGCTTTGCTGATCTGAAAAAGAAGCCGGGGAGAAAAGACATCTTTGCAAAAGACTAAAAAAAAAAAAAAAAGCTAGTGCTGTTAATAACTTCTTTGAAATATACTTGCTGTTGAATGCTGGTCTTTGTGGGCTTAGAATCTGGCTTTGTGGGTGTCCTAGCTTTGAACTGGATAATCTCTGAACCAAGAACTACCAAGTGGGACACGGAGGTGATTTGAGTGAACAGAATGGGGGTCTACAACTTGTTTTCTTCCTGCTATTTGGTATTTTCTCTGTCATGTGTAAATCACCCAATCCAGGCTTTTGGGAGAACCTCCACAGATTTTTAAAATCTTTTTAATGATGGTAAAACATACATAAGATTTACCATCAAAACCATTTCTAAGCATAGAGTTCAGTTGTGTGAAGTACATTCACATGTTGTACAATCAATCAACAGCAGCCACGGGGAGGAGAGAAGGCAGCAAAGCAGGAGTCCAGGCTCACTCTGTTTGCCGCGAGGCAGGTCAATAAATCTGAGAGATGAGGGGTTAAGACAAGGAAGGGACTTGTTTTGTTGAGCTGGCTGACTGAGAAGATGGTCAAAATGACCATCTTGTGGGGTCTGGATGCCAGGGTCTTTTGTAGAGTCAGAGAGAAAGAAGCAATGAGGAACTAAAGTCAAAAGGCAGAATAGAGAGGAAGAGGCGGTGGGGAAGTGAAATGAAAGGGTCTTCAGTCTTGTAAAACATCTCCAAGGGGATGGGCAGCCTTTGAAAGGGGAGTGTTAATCTCTTCTATTCACAGGTGGGCTGGTCAGACTATCTCTCCAAAAGCTCTAAGAGCGCTTTAGTTTACAGTCAGGCAGAGGGGCAGGGTCTTTTGAAACTAGCTGTTTAAGATCCTACTCCAGTGCTCTTGCCTGGAAAATCCCGTGGGCGGAGGAGCCTGGTGGGCTGCAGTCCTTGGGGTCACTAGTAGTGGGACANTAAGAGCGCTTTAGTTTACAGTCAGGCAGAGGGGCAGGGTCTTTTGAAACTAGCTGTTTAAGATCCTACTCCAGTGCTCTTGCCTGGAAAATCCCGTGGGCGGAGGAGCCTGGTGGGCTGCAGTCCTTGGGGTCACTAGTAGTGGGACATCACTTTCCACTTTCATGCATTGGAGAAGGAAATGGCAACCCACTCCTGTGTTCTTGCCTGGAGAATCCCAGGGATGGCGGAGCCTGGTGGGCTGCCGTCTATGGGGTCGCACAGACATGACTGAAGCTACTTAGCAGCATAATAACGAAAGCAATGAAAAGCAAGTAAAAGAAACAGTTTCCAACATGGGGTCAAAATTGGCTTCTCTCTGCAGCACCTGGAGGTTTCCCTGGTGGCTCAGACAGTAAAGCATCCGCCTGCAATGCAGGAGATCCGGGTTCTATTCCTGGGTCGGGAAGATCCCCTGGAGAAGGAAATGGCAATCCACTCCAGCACTCTTGCCTNCAAAATTGGCTTCTCTCTGCAGCACCTGGAGGTTTCCCTGGTGGCTCAGACAGTAAAGCATCCGCCTGCAATGCAGGAGATCCGGGTTCTATTCCTGGGTCGGGAAGATCCCCTGGAGAAGGAAATGGCAATCCACTCCAGCACTCTTGCCTGGAAAATCCTATGGATGGAGGAGCCTGATAGGCTACAGTCCATGGGGTCGCACAGAGTGGGACACGACTGAGCAACTAACAACTTAGAATACTATAGGGTGGATACTAGGGTGGGTATCTTACCTAATATGGGGTGAGGCAACCGGCTGGTTTAGATCATGAGGCTCATAGCAACAGTTACTATGGGGCTTGGTCAGTTCCAGAGATTTTTATCCTATAACATTAGTACAGAGCTCCACACCTGTGACTTTGATATAGGGCTCCAAGACACATACACCAGCCCTGCCTACCCAGTCATGGTGTCTGCAATTCACTTTTTAAAACATCAGTGTAATTAGTGTGATCTTAGCTGTATGCCTATCTGTTTCAGCTTTCATTCTAAGTACGGTTAATAACACGTCCTCTTGCAAGGTGGGTGTGGGGAGGTGGGCTGAGGTGGACACAGGGACACATGCAGATGCACAACTGTGTTGTCTGCTGGGAGTGGGCCCAGCTGCAGGACCTCAAACCCCTCCAGAGCCTCCACATCCCCCTTGGGTCCCTGAGGTTTATGGTGGGTCCGCCCATCGCCTGGAGGATTTTCACCCTTGGACCTCCCCATCCTCTCTCTCTCCTCTCTGTGCGTCCCTCTGAGTGGGCTTCCTACTGATCTGAAGGTTTAGGAGGACGACAGAGGGCAGAGACCAAAGTCTTTGCAGATAAATGAAGGTGGCATCAGTTTCCTAGGCCCGCTTGAAAATTGTATGGAAAATTTGGATGGCTAGAAAGAACAGAAATTTATTTTCCCCTGGCCCTGGAGGCTGGAAGTCTGGACTCTAGGTGATGGCGAGATCCTGAGCCCTCCGAAGCCTGGTGGGAAGTCCCTTCTCTTGCGCCGTCTGGTTTCTGGCAACTCCACGCTCCTTGACTTGTAGATGCATCACTCTGGTCCCTCTTCCATCTTCACAGGGTCCCTTCTTCCTGTGTCTCTCTACATCACCTTCCCTCTGTGCGTGTATGTGTCCACATTTCCTTTCTTTGAGGAAACCAGTCATTTTGGGTTGACCTCTCCACTCCAGTTCCAACGTGACCACCGTGTGTGTGCATGTGTGTGTGCGTGTATGTGTGCGTGCGTGCACACATGTGCTCAGTCATGTCTGACTCTGTGACTGCATGGACTGTAGCACTCCAGGCTCCTCCGGCCATGGAATTTTCAAGCAGAAATAGTAGAGTGAGTTGCCATTTTCTCCTCCCGGGGATCCTCCCCACTCAGGGATGTAACCCACATCTCCTGCGTCTCCTGCATTGGCAGGTGGATTCTTTACCCCTGTGCCATCTGGGAAACCCAAGATGACCTCATCTTATCCTTAATTACACCCACAACTACCTCGTTTCCAAATAAGGTCATATTCTGCGATAATGGGTGTTTGGACTTCAATACATCTTTTTAGGAAACACAAACTTAGTCCATTACAAAGGTCGAGATGTATTGCTCATTGCCATTGACATATCTTTGCTTATTCAGCTAAAGCCATGGAAAGCTGCCAGAATGGATCTGACATTATCTCGAACTGGCTGGAGCTCAGTGTGAACGAAAAGAGCAGGATTTGGCAAAACTGCTCAGTAACACTCTAGAGATGCTGACAATCTTTTTGGGGTTTCTTGATATCTACTAGTTGGATCAGACGTTTCTCACAGTTATGAGAGTGAAACCCAGGGGGAGAGTTATAGATCCATTCCTCATCCAGATAAAGTAGGGAACAATATTACGGAAGAGTTAGACTTGGTACATTTTAGCGAGGAATTGAAGACATCCCATAACATAATTCGTGGAAGACATACCATGGTTGCCATTTAGCCACAGAGTCATGTCTGACTTTTTTGAGACCCCATGGACTGAATCCCACCAGGCTCCTCTGTCCATGGGATTTCTCAGGCAAGAATATTGGAGTGGGTTTCCATTTCCTTCTCCTAGAGAAATTTCTGACCAACTGGTATCAGAAAGAGGGTGCAGAAAGTTGTCTTGGGAAAGATGTCCAAGTGAATCCTTTATAGAGTGGGAACCCACTCCAGTTTTCTTGCCTGGAGAATTCCATGGATGGAGGCCTGGCAGGCTGCAGTCCATGTGGTTGCAAAGAGTCGGACACAACTGAAGCGACTTAGTGCACACACACACAAAAGTAGGCTGGAGATCCTGTGTATCAGCTTAGCTACAATAACAGTGTTCTGATTCCCCCAGCATGTTGGCAAAGGTCGGCTGAGGCCCTGCTCTGTGGTCTTCTTCATCCCGTGAGGCTGAGGGAGCAGCCCCTCGTGGGATATGCTGGTCTCAAGGCAGGGGGCAGAGAATGATGGTAGGACCAAAGGGGAGGATCTTACGGCTTCTACTTGGAAGTGACACACATCATTTCTGCTTCCCTTTCACTGTTATTGTTCAGTTGCCAAGTCCTGTCTTATTCTGTGACCCCATAGACTGCAGCACACCAGGCCTCCCTGTCCCTCACCATCTCCTGGAATTTACCCAAGTTCATATCCATTGAACCGGTGATGCCTTCCAGCCATCTCTTCCTCTGTCTTCCCCTTCTCCTGCCTTTAATCTTTCCCAGCATCAGGGTCTTTTCCAATGAGTCAGCTCTTCACACCCAGTGGCCAAAGTATTGGAGTTTCAGCTTTAGCATCAGTCCTTTCAATGAGTATTCGGGGTTGATTTCCTTTAGGATTGACTGGTTGCATCTCCTAGCAGTCCAAGGGACTCTCAAGAGTCTTCTCCAGCTCCACCTTTCACTGGCCCGAGCAAACCACATGGCCAGGCCCCAGGCTGCTGGGTCAGGGACGGGGAACATGGACACAGACACAAGCTACCAACCCCAGGAGGCTCGAGAACTGGCGGTGGGTCGAGCCTGCAGACCTGGTTGCGTGAACAGTACTGTGTCTTCTGCGCTGATAACTGGGCCTAATAAACATCTCTGGGTGAAGCTGGTTTAACCCTGACTTTGTAGTGAGGCTGTGGGGCATGTGGATTCTTTGACAGCTCCCCTTGTCCAGCCAAAGAACCCAAGTTGTGCACCACAGACTCCCCGACAAAGGCCGATAGCTCCACGTATGTGCCCACTGGGGCTCTCATTCCTTTGAGCCTTTTCAAAGCTTGGCTTCTGCAGTTTTCCCCAATCTCTCTTCTGCATCATCAAATGCTTCCTTTTTACAGAATCTTTCCCATCAGCACTTAAACATAAATGCAGCTGCTTTTCTCATCTTCAAAACAAAAACATGGACCTTGAGGGTATTATGGTAAGTGAAAGAAGTCAGACAGAGAAAGACAAATATCATATGATTTCCCTTACATGAAATCTAAAAAAAAACACACAGAAAATCAAGCTCATAGACACTGAGGACAGATTGGTGGCGGCCTGAGGCAAGGAGTTGGGGAGTGGGATGTCGGTGAAAGGTGTGAAGGTGGTCAGAAGGTACAGACTTGCAGTTATAAGATAAATAAGCCCTGGAGATATAATAAACATGATTAAGGTGATTATAGTTACCAATACTGTATTGCGTATTTGACAGTTGCTAAGAAATTTAGTCTTGAAAATTCTCATTACAAGAAAACTGTATTGAAGCTGTGTGGTGATGGATGTTAGTTCAGTTCAGTTCAGTCACTCAGTTGTGTCCGACTCTGCTACCCCATGGACTGGAGTATGCCAGGCCTCTCTGTCCATCACCAACTCCTGAATTTACTCAAACTCATGTCCATTGAGTTGGTGATGCCATCCAATCATCTCATCCTCTGTCGTCCCCATTTCCTCTTGCCCTTAATCTTTCCGAGCATCAGGGTCATTTTCAATGAGTCAGCTTCTTCACATCAGCTGGCCAAAGTATTGCAGTTTCAGCTTCAGCATCAGTCCTTCCAATGAATATTCAGGACTGATTTCCTTATATATACACATTACATCATTATGTTGCATCCAGAAACTAATGTTTTTTTCTTTATTAAAAAAAAAAGAATTTCATTTATTTATTTGGCTACGCTGTGTCTTCGTTGCTGTGTGGGCTCTTGTGTAGTTGCGGAGAGCGAGGCCTACTCTCTAGTTTTGGTGTGTGGGCTTGTCTCGCTGTGAAGCACAGACTCTAGGCACTGAGCTCTAAAGTACAGGCTCAGTAGTTGTGACCCAAGGACTCAGTTGCTCCGAGGAATGTGGGATCTTCCTGGATCAGGGATCAAACCGCTGTCTCCTGCCTTGGCAGGCGGGTTCTCAGTTGTCCCACTGAGCCATCAGGGAAGCCTCTGAAACTAATACAATGTTATATGTCAACTATATTTCAACAAAAAGCAAAACAAACAAACAGACAAAAAGAATTAAAAAATAATTTCCTTTAAGCTCTCAACCCTCTTTGGTTACTGCCCTTTGTTTCTTTTCCAAGAAAAGCATCTTTAAAAAATCTTGTCCTCTTCCTCTTTCTACTCCAGCATATAATCATTCAGTAACCTGTCCCTGTCTTGGTCTGTCTGCATCTCCATGATGCCATAAAACTCATGCTTGTAGAGATCACCAGGAACCTCCCTGTTCTACGTCCAGGAGGCATTTTCAGTCCTCACGCACTGACCTCTCCACGGGATCTGATGCCTCTGCTGACGGGGTCCACTGAGACGCTCTCTGCTCCTCACTTCGGTTCTCATCTGAGCCCTTGAACTCCCCCCTGGAACTCGTTCTCTGCCATTTCCCTCCTGTCAGTAAGGGTACTGCCACATGCCCAGATCCACATTCCCCAAACCCTGTAATTATTAACATTATGACACCACCTGCACGCTCCCCCATCTCCTCCAGCCGGTTTCCAAGTCCAAACGTCCTACCCACAGTTTCTTGACTGTCTGTTGCCTCCACCCATGTAGGAGGCCACATTCTGCCCACAAAACTACAACAGCCTTCTGTAAACAGGCTTATTTCATTACCAGTGAAAGAGGATTTTGAAAACCCCGAGAGATTTGGCCAGAATTTGAAGCCCTTACAATAATATCATTATTTGGAATTTGTGATTTGAAGGAAGGAAGGATTATATACAGTTTTCCTTTATTCAAGGGTTCTCAGTTAATCGCCTTTAAAAACATATTTTGAGTGCACACACACACACAGCTGGCTGTTACTGGTGTGGTTTTCATTGAACCAACTCTGTAAGAGAGACGATTCTGGGTGTGCTGGACTGGAAGGAGAGGAAGTAGTTTGGAGCTTTACTGGGTGATCTGGTGGGGCGGGGACACATCTTCTCCAAAAGGGGCCTTGGGGTTCTGGCTCCAGGTGACCCTCAGGCTGTAGGGCAAACTAGAGCGCGGAGGGCTTGTCATCCACCCGTGCCCTGACCTCCAGGTGATTCTTGGGCAAAACCTGAGTACCCTTGGAGATGATGGCAAAGTGTGGAAGGGGAAGATTTATTTTCCTTTCCATATACATTACTGTGATTTTATACCCCTTTTCTACTGGCTCCACCAGACACACCAGAAAGCATCTAGCATCCAAGTTGGCACTGTAGTATTTCTAATTGAGTAAAAAAATTTCCAAGAACATTAATTCATCACTTTACCTTGGAATCCCAATACTTTGGCCACCTGATGTGAAGAACGGACTCACTGNGCTCCACCAGACACACCAGAAAGCATCTAGCATCCAAGTTGGCACTGTAGTATTTCTAATTGAGTAAAAAAATTTCCAAGAACATTAATTCATCACTTTACCTTGGAATCCCAATACTTTGGCCACCTGATGTGAAGAACGGACTCACTGAAAAAGATCCTGATGCTGGGAAAGATTGAAGGCAGGAGGAGAAGGGGACGACAGAGGATGAGATGGTTGGAGGATGAGACAGTTGGATAGCATCACCGACTCAATGGACATGAGTTTGAGTAAACTCCGGGAGTTGGTGATGGACAAGGAGGCCTGGTGTGCTGCAGTTAATGGGGTCGCAAAAAGTCAGACAGGACTAATCAACTGAACTGAATTTATCCTGGAATAAGCATCTTGAAATATCAACATTGTTACTTTTTTTTTCTGGCCACACCTCCAGGCATGTGGGATCTTAACTCCCTGACCAGGGATCAACCCATGCCCCTAGAAGTGGAAGTGTGGAGTCAACCACTGAACTACTAGGAAAGTCTTTCCAAAACCACAGGTTTAATTCAAAATGAGTAATACAGCAGAATGTCAACCATTAGTTTTCCTTAGAAATCTTTATTTCTGCCCAGTTGTTCCATTGTTAACGGTGCACCAAAAATCACTGCAGATGGTGACTGCAGCCATGAAATTAAAAGACGCTTGCTCCTTGGAAGAAAAGTTATGACCAACCCAGACAGCATATTCAAAAGCAGAGACATTACTTTGCCAACAAAGGTCCGTCTAGTCAAGGCTATGGTTTTTCCAGTAGCCATGTATGGATGTGAGAGTTGGACTGTGAAGAAAGCTGAGCGCCGAAGAACTGATGCTTTTTAACTGTGGTGTTAGAGAAGATTCTTGAGAGTCCCTTGGACTGCAAGGAGATCCAANCTGCAGCCATGAAATTAAAAGACGCTTGCTCCTTGGAAGAAAAGTTATGACCAACCCAGACAGCATATTCAAAAGCAGAGACATTACTTTGCCAACAAAGGTCCGTCTAGTCAAGGCTATGGTTTTTCCAGTAGCCATGTATGGATGTGAGAGTTGGACTGTGAAGAAAGCTGAGCGCCGAAGAACTGATGCTTTTTAACTGTGGTGTTAGAGAAGATTCTTGAGAGTCCCTTGGACTGCAAGGAGATCCAACCAGTCCATTCTGAAGGAGATCAGCCCTGGGATTTCTTTGGAAGGAATGATGCTAAAGCCATCCAGTACTTTGGCCACCTCATGCGAAGACTTGACTCATTGGAAAAGACTCTGATGCTGGGAGGGATTGGGGGCAGGAGGAGAAGAGGACAACAGAGGATGAGATGGCTGGATGGCATCACTGACTCGATGGCCGTGAGTCTGAGTGAACTCCGGGAGTTGGTGATGGACAGAGAGGCCTGCGTGCTGCAATTCATGGGGTTGCAAAGAGTTGGACACAACTGAGCGACTGAACTGAACTGAACTGAAAGCATTGAAGATTTAATTTTAAAATGGGAAAGGGATCTATTAATGATCCATGCTGTGAAGGCGCTGCGTATTTGTTTTTATATAGAAAGAAGGAAAGAAAAGAAAAAATAGTCAGTGTTGTGCCAGGTATTACTCATAACTTCCTTAGTTCTTTTCTTTCCTCTTCTTCAAAACAAATAAATCATTAAATAGATAACCCAAGACCCACCCCCCAGTAATTCTTTAATCCTTTTAAAAAGAGATTAATCAGTAGCATGTTGGTTGGGGAGAGAGGAGTGAAACCCAGTCTTCAGGAACCAGGGTCTGCTCCTGGAAAATAAAGCACCCCACCCTGGCAGCGCTTTCCCAGCTGTGTTGCTGAGGGTGGAAGGAGACAGAGAGGAAGGAGGGAAGGGGGTACTTTCAAGAGCATGTTGTTATCGTTCAGTCGCTCAGTCATATCTGACTCTTTGCAACCCCATGGACTGCAGCACGCCAGGCTTCCTTGCCCTTCATCATCTCTTGGAGTTGGCTAGGACTCATGTGCATGGAGTCGGTGATGCCATCCAACCATTTCATCCTGTCTGCCCTTCTCAGTAAAGAATCTGCCTGCAAGGCAGGAGATGCAGAAGATGTGGGATTGATCCCTCAGTAGAGAAGGTCTCCTGGAGAAGGAAATGGCCACCCACTCCAGTATTCTTGCCTGGAGAATCCGATGGACAGCCCTGGCGGGCTACAGTCCAGGAGGTCGCAAAGAGTTGGACACAACTGAGCAACTAAGTGTACACGTATCCTTTCAGTGGATTAGGCTCTCGTTTCCCCTGTGTGCAAAATGAGAAATATTAGAGATAACTGATACAACTTTGTGTATGCAAAGTCGCATCAGTGTTTTCCCCTTAACAACGCTAATACAGTCTTCAATTTCTACCATGTTGCAGCCCCAGATGAGTGCTGTGTGACTGGTAAGTTCTGGATGCTGTGCTTGGTGCTCCACAACATTATTCCCTTTTTTCCCTCAGTGAATGACCTACCCTGAGCCGGTGTTCTCACTTTTTCAATGAGAATCTAAAACTAAGATGTCCAAGGCCAGGGGCTAGGAAGGTGGGGGAATCCCGGCAGGGACTCTGAAGCAAGGCGTTTGATCCCGGAGTTGACATTTCCTGCCTCTACTCTGCACTGCCTCCACGTTCATAGCCTTCACTCATTTCCTACGGTTCCTCATTCTGTGCCCCTTTATCTCTGCCCAATTGTTCCATTGAAAACTTAATTTTAAAATGGGAAAGGGATCTATTAATGATCCATGCTGTGACCATCAGCCCTTCCTGGGATCCAAGCCTGCAGCGGAGCCTGTGCCGCGGTTGCCGTGGCCGCTTACTTGTGTATGCCGCCACCTGGTGGCCAAACTGGCAACTGTCGGGATCAACCCTACACCTACTGGTGTAGGACCCGTGCGTGCACGCTCAATTGCTCAGCTGTGTCAGACTCTTTGTGATTCTGTACTGCTGAGCCACTAGGGAAGCCCAGTTTGGGGGCACATCAGCGCGTTATTTGAGGTGATGACAGAGATCTCTAGTTATTTCTTTCCTTTCATTTTCTAACAGAATAACGTTAACTCGTGTGCTACCGGTCTGCGGCTCCGACGCTTATCAGAAGAGACGTTGCCTGGGTTGCTCTGTGTTCATCTGACCCTGGTGCCCTCTCTAATCTACCAGCCAGATAGGATCTCACTTGAAGAAGGTAGAGATGAAGCTGCTTGTATGATAGCAGTGACTAGGAGTAGGTTGGGGAGGTGAGAGAGCAAACTGTGAGCAGTTACGGGGTACCAATTATGAGCCAAGCGCCCGTGCTTGCTTTTCACGCATGTTTACTAATTTCTCTCCAGGAGAGGTTTTCTCTGTCTTGTTCACAGTACCCTGCACAAAGTAAGCACTTCATAAATATCCGCTGAATGAGTAAATGAATCATCTTGACAACCCTTGTGTCCTGGTTACATAGTGCTTAGCTTGTGAAAACTTAAACAGTACACTTACGTCCACTTTCTAATAGTATATTAGACATAATAAATACAAAGCTAAAAATTTCCTCCAAAAATGAAACACACATGGAACTATCACATGATTCAGCAACTCCAATTCTGGGAATATACTCCAAAAAACTGAAAGCAGGGACTCCAGCAGATATTGATTGGTACACTTGTGTTCATAGCAGCTATATTCACAGTGGCCAAAATATGAAAGCAACCAACTGTCCATTGACAGATGGATAAACGAAATGTGGTTTAATTTATTACATATAATACAGTATTTATTGGGCCTTAAAAAGGAAGGAAGCTCTGACATTTCTGTAACATGAATGGACCTTGAGGACATTACACTGAGTGAAATAAGCAAGTCACAAAAGGATGGATATTGTGTGTGTCACTTAAATGAGGTCCTAGAGTAGTCAGATTTGAGACAGAAAGGAGAAGGGTGGTTGCCAGGGGCTGGATGATGGTGAGCTCTTGTTTAATGGGCACAGAGTAGCTGTTGGGAAGATGAAAACATTCTGGCGATGGATGGTGGTGACGATTGTAACACAATGTGAAAGTACTTAATGGTACACTTAAGCATGTTAAAATGGAAAGGTTTATGTTAGTTATATTTTACCACACTTTTCTTTGAAAGCTAAACATAAATAAACTTGCCTTAAATCACATCTGCTAGTAAGTAATGAGGCCAGCCTAGCTTCATTGGCTTCCAAAGCCCTGCCTGTTCCTCGCCACCACAAGACCCTGCCCCTAAAAGTTCATGTCCGTCCCAGGCATCATGAATAGAAGAGGCTTACAAGGTTGAATGTGTTGTTTCCTCCTCTTCACCCCCCTGTCCCCAAGCCTCTTGCTCAGAGTCCATTGCTGGACGTGGTTTGACAATGGGACCAGCCTTGAAAGCGAACCTATCTCCTAATAAAATAGAATGATGTTTGGAAACACTAGGTTGAGTTTGAATCATTACAAAATAATCAAGAAAAGGCAGTTCCAGCACCAAATGATAGTATGGTCATGAAATTATTATCAAACATCCTGTCCAGAATTTATGGAAATTTGTATTAATTCAGAAAGATTTACGGAGAGAGAATGAGGTTTTGACAAGTAATTGGGAGATGAGGATTCATTTTGGAAGAAGCTGTCCAATGGTACAAACTATTGAACCAGCATAATCATTTGCCTTCAAAAATCTTTAATCTCTCTAAAGAATTCAGAAAAGCATTTCTAAACGGAAACTAGGGAGGTTTTCTGTGAGCTAGCAAGCCGGCAGCAATGCAAGCCGGCAGCAATGCAGGCCGTAACTCGAATTGTTTATGTGAGTTAGGCAGACTCTCCATCTGTCCTGGGAGATGTGGACACTACATATGAGGTTCCGGAGTAATCTCTCTTGGCTACCATGCTATTGGGGTGAGCTGAGGAGTCTGCCTGAAATTAGTAACCAACGGCAATTAAGGAGGAGAAAGAACTGGAGTGTGATTTTTAAAAAAGTTAATCGCAGACCTATATAGCAAAATAGTCAGATTGCCCAGGTAACTGACACATCCATGAAGAAGAAGAATTTGGGAGCAACCTTGCAGGTAGAAGGCAGACGTATGTATGTGTGCGTGCTCATTCGCTCACTCATGTCCTCTCTTTGCGACCCCATAGACTGTAGCTCCCCAGGCTCCTGTGTCCATGGCATTCTCCAGGTGAGAATACTGGGGTGGGTTGCCATGCCCTCCTTCAGGGGATCTTCCCGACTCAGGGGTTGAACCCATGTCTTCTGCACTGGCAGGCAGATTCTTTACCACTTTGACCAACTTCAAAGTAAAAAGTAAGAACTGGGTGAAGACAGAAAATGCCTTTCTGGAAAATTCAGTTGAAATCTATAAATCTGGACTTTATGATTCTTCCTATGTGTGTCATGCCCGCATCAAGTTATTTGTTGAATGAAAATGACAAATCATTCAACGGCCCTCGTTTTTTGACCGCCACAATCCTGGGTTGGGTTGCTGTGCTAATTTATCCCGGCATTGATTGCTTAAGCACACCTGCATTCAATTTACCTCCTTTAACGAGTCCTTCATTATATTTGCTTTGAAAGCCACTTACAAATAAATGCGCTAAAGTGAAAACCCATTTGGCAAACACTACATTTATGATCTCCTACATCAAAACCACAACCATGGTTTGGGATTACATTAGTATAGCATCAGAAAAATAGATGTGGGACAGCAATAAATCTGATTTACCTGACTTTTAATGACGCTGAACAAGAAGTAGTTATTGTTGATGACAACTTTCTCTCAGGGAGATGCAGGAACACAGTAGACACCTCTTTACCTCCTCTTATCTGTCCAGTGTCAATATCTCACTATTTCTCACCCAGACCTCCTCACTCAAGATAGTTGATGGTTGTGAAATCCTAGGCACAGGGTTTAAGAGATCAATTTTTCCCTAAGTCCAAACATAATCACAAGAATAACTCTTTCCAGGTGACCTGAAAGTGAAAGTTTATGTCTCGAGATTTACATTCTTTCCATGTACCTGGTCCCCTTTATCTTACTGCTGCCTAAAAACATTAAACTTTTATTATACTATGATGTCGTGAAGAGTTGATAAACTTACTCTGAAATGTTCAGTTCAGTTCAGTTCAATTCAGTCGCTCAGTCGGGTCCGACTCTTTGAGACCCCATGGACTGCAGCATGCCAGGCCTCCCTGTCCATCACCAACTCCTGGAGTTTACTCAAACTCCTACTCTAAAATGTAGGTAGGAAAATAAAGTTCCACCCAGGGAGGAATCAGGGTTTATGTAGTTTTGAGGGCTCTCTTGAAGAAATTCAAAATTAGGCCTGAAAGTGAATAGTTTTTAAGGATGAGAAAAGAAAGCACAACAAAACACTGGAGTCATAGATGTTTGGGTCCCTTTTACTAAATGTCTTGCTTAGAGATGCTGGTTGATGGCAACCTGCCTCTCTCTCCCCACCTAGAACATTCTCTCAGGACAACTCCCAGCTACTCTCAGGAACCCCAGGGTGTGGGCAAATGAGGGGATTTGAGCCTTAAGCATCTTTCTCTTCCTGCCAAATCCATCTCTGATCTGTGAATAGCAACATCAACCTTTTCAGAAGGAGGATAGGAATATCTGGATTACCAGTGGCACTGTTTAGTTCATTTCAGTTCAGTCGTGTCCGACTCTTTGTGACCCCATGGACTGCAACACACCAGGCCTCCCTGTCCCTCACCAACTCCCGGAGCCTGCTCAAACTCATGTCCATTGAGTCGGTGGTGCCGTCCAACCATCTCATCCTCTGTCATCCCCTTCTCTTCCTACCTACAGTCTTTCCTAGCATCAGGGTCTTCTCATCAGGTGGCTAAAGTATTGGAGTTTCAGCTTCAGCATCAGTCCTTCCAATGAGTATTCAGGACTGATTTCCTTTAGGATNCGTCCCCTTGAGAGTCAAGATTCTCTTGGGACAGGGCTTTAAATATTTTTCACATGCAAACACATGCATTGCCCCCTATTTATATCCCTAGGCCTGTCCTCATCCTTGAATTCCAAATTCATAGATTTAAATGACCACGTCACACAGCTTCTTTGCCATCTGTAATAGGCAGTTCAAACTTAACATCTCCCAAACAGACTTTCTGACTCCCCTGCCATCTGCCCCTTTCTTATCTTCCCCACCTTAGCAAATTAGTCCCACCCTCCATCCAGTGTTGCTCTGCCAAAAAAAAGGACGGAGGAGTCATCCTGGACGGTTTTCCTTAAGCCTTCCATTTCTCCCCCATCAACAAGTTCCATGGAGTCTCCAGAAAGGATCCCAAGTCTCACCCACTGCTTTTCCATCTCTGCCAGGGCTCCTGAAATAGCCTCTGAACTGGTCTCTCACCCTTCCTCCCTACCTCTGCCCTTGCCCAAGCCTCTCAGCAGCCAGAGCCATCTTTCAAAATCCACATCAGTCCATGTCACTTCCCCGTCTCCCTCACCCCACTCACGTAGCTGGCTCCTCCTTGTCACTCAGGCCTCAGGTTAAATGTCACCTACTCAAAGAGGAGGTGTCCATGTCAGCTGCGCTCAGCGGCTGATCCGCCCTTGGACAATCACCAGTGAAAACCTCTGTGGAGGTCTTATCACCCTGAAACTTTCCCGTCTGTTTGCTCAGTGTCTCTATCACCATTGGAGTGAACTTTCCAGTGGGGACAGGGGAACCAGGCCTTTGTGTGGCCGGTGTCCTGCCCTCGGGAGGCCTTCAAACCCCTGCTGAACCAATGAATGGAATAAGGGGCATTCTGCCCTGGTCCCACGCTGGGATAAGACGGGGCTCCCCAGGACGGGGGCTGGGGGAGGCCCCAAGCCGTGAGTGGAACCCGTGCCTGCCCCAAACTGCTTCCTGATTTCTTCGCCTGCGCCCACTTCCCCTGGGAGGGGCCCCTGCGTGGTCTGGCCGGGTCTGGACCGTGTACAGCCTAGGGGCCAAGCCTCAGTCAGCCACCGCCCCGACCGCCTGTGCGCCTGAGCCCCAGGTGTGGCCCTTCCCGTCCGGCTGTCCCCGCGCCCTACAGCTGGAAGCCCACGCGGGCCGATCAGCCCAAGGTCCGTGAGGCCGGGTGGGAATCAGGGCCCGCTCACCTCCGCGATCTCGAGGTCGTCTAGGACTTCGCGCCGTCGGTCCCCCTCAGGCCACGCCCCCTCAGGCCACGCCCCCTCCGCCTCTCACCCTCTTGGCCCCTCACCTTGCTGCCTTGCTGCTAGTGACTGGTGGGAAACCGGCGCGTGCGCACTCCGGGCCGCTAGGAAATCTGTCCGGCGTCACGGGTCACCGTGCACTGGATTGGCTGCCCCGTGGCTCCCGCAATGCCACCTCCTGTGGTCTCAGACGGGCTCCGGGCTGTTGGGGGTGCCTGTAAATTCTTTAAATCCCAGGCCTGCAAAGACCCTCAGGGACCCTCTCCTTCTCTCTTGTTTGACAGATGCAGAAGCTTGCGTCCAGAGGAGGAAAGAGACGTCTGTTCCGCAAGTTAATGGCAAAGCTGGGACTAGAACCCAGGGGTGTTACGTCTCAGCTCAGCTCCCGGACCCAGGCGTCAGGCAGCAGGCAGAGTTGTTTCGGCTTTTCTAAACCTGCGTCTTTCACTCCCACCTGGTCCAGGGTTACGCCAAGCTGGCTGCCCTGTGCACCCACCTCTGGTTGTCTTCCTGCCCTCACTTCGCTGCCCAAGCCTGGGTCTGCCTGTACCGCCCTGCCCCACGGTCTGCCCGGCCTCATTCCACAGCCTCATTCTCCTTACCCAAGCTTCTTTGCTCCCCCGTCCTCCTACTGGCTCTCTTTCAGGCCTTTTCTGCACTATCTCACCTGATGACTACTCCCCCTCATCGTGGCCAGAGGGGCAGGTCGGCCTGGGATCCCTCAGTAGCTGGTGGAGGCCAAAGGAGGCAGGGGATAGAGCTGGCACCGTGGGGCAGATCCAGGGGACCCCATAAATCTGCCCGTCTCGAGTCCCCGTGAACCAGCCAGCTTAGAGGCGGGGCTATTGGAGACAGCATCCAACAACACAGGCTTGCATATTTTTAATGTGAGCACAGGGTTTGGACAGTCTGGAGTGGGCCTCAGGAGAAACCCCCTCCCCCAGGAGAGTATATATCATTTGCCATGAGTCCCAGCTCTCTCTCCATCAGATGTCACTCAGCCACCAGGTCTGTCTGCCTCTCCTGGGGGGAATGCCAGCACTCCTCCCTGTGGAGTTGGGCCTCCTGCTGAGAGGGCCACCTCAGCCTGAATCCGTTCAACTCAGTCCCAAGTCCCAGGCATTGTGAGCAGTGGGCTGGCATCCCCTAGGGTCTGGGGCATCTGCTCAGACTCTCTCAAAAGGCAGTGGACATCTGGAAGGAGAAGGGTGGATTCAGAGCGGTCCGGTGGTCTGGGGAGCTCTGTCTAGGGCCCTGCCCCCACTTTTATCTTGCCTCAGACNGTCTCTGGCCCCGGATTGAATTCTTCTCCTCTGGAGGCCAAGAATCCCGGCGTCATAATTCAACAACAACTTTTCACAACCACTGTCTCCGCATCTTCACACACTGTTCTCTGCTCAACATGGTTTATAAGGCTTCTCTCTCTCTCTCTTTAAAACACTATTTTTATTAATTTGCCACAAACCTCCATTTTACCAAAAACACTTGTTACGTTTGTCATCAACCAGCCTCTCAGAAGCATAGATTCCAGGTCTTCCTTCTAGAAACACTGTCTTCACTTCCGTGACTGCACAGTTCCCCACCTCAGTCTCCTGGGGTGCGTTCTCTACCTGCCAATGGTGGAGGGCCTCAGGACTGAGTCTTTAGTGTTCCCCTCCCTCTCTCACTCTTAANGAAGCATAGATTCCAGGTCTTCCTTCTAGAAACACTGTCTTCACTTCCGTGACTGCACAGTTCCCCACCTCAGTCTCCTGGGGTGCGTTCTCTACCTGCCAATGGTGGAGGGCCTCAGGACTGAGTCTTTAGTGTTCCCCTCCCTCTCTCACTCTTAACTCTCATATACTCATAATTAAAATTCTTAAGTATAGGAAAATGTCAACATTTAATAATCTGTTTGGAATAGATACACATTTTAAAAGTAAAATTCGTGGATACTTTTTGCATTCCTCAAATATTTCATGTTAAAAAAAGGGAAATTTTTACTAACAAGTTAGGAACACTGATAAAACCATTAGCAAACCAAAGTAACTTCTGAAAACATTCACGTCTCCAGCTCTCATTCTTGAGGCAACTTCAGTCTCAAAGAGAACTGAGAACAAGAGGCATCCAAGTTACCAAAATCATGGGTCCAAACTCATTATTTTTATTCCTAATAGAGACCCTCAGATCTTTACTTAAAGCCTATTAAATCTTAACTTTACAAGGTGTGTTAAAACTAGTACAAAGTAAATATTGTCAGCAGAGCAAAGAGAAGAAAAATATGTAAAAACAAGACATGAAAGTTTTAAAAGATAAATGGTTTCTATTAAATGTATATAAGTAATTCCATAAATTATTATACCTCTGTTCATGGGGCCCTGAGAGTATTGTTCCAAATGGCACAATACTATATGATGGTAATAATACCAAATAATCAATAACGATTGTCATCATATATGTCAACAATAATGATTGTTCCACATACTCTAAGAATGGGGGTGCATCAGTAACACATTTTAGAAAAAAGCCCATTAAAGACAAGTCAACATTATTATTATTATTTTTACATAAAAAGGGCTTTATCTGCAGGGGAGAGGGACTCTAGTCAAACAAGCCAAAGCCCATGTCGTCATCTGACTCCTCCGACTCCTCCTTCTTCTCCTCCTTCTTCTCTTCTGCTGCGGCTGGTACAGAACCTGCAGCGGGTGCTGCTGATCCTGGGGCAACAGAGACGGCCACAGCCCCACCAGCGGGCACACTGGCCAGCTTGCCGATACCCTGTGCAATGACGTCCTGAATGTTCTTTCCGTTGAATTCACTGATGACCTTGTTGAGCCGGTCGTCGTCTGCCTCGATGCCCACGCTGTCCAGGATCTTTTTGATGTCCTTGGCGCTTGGGGAGGAATTGCCCCGAGAGCGGCCAACAAGTAGGAGGCAATGTAACGCATCTCAGTGGCAGCAGAGCAGCCTCGCGCATGCGACCTTGGTGGCGTCAGGGACGGAAAAGCAACATTATTTTTTAACATCGAAACATAACAGACACTATTTCTGTTGTCCACATTATAATGAAATCCTGTATGCAAAAGTGTCTTTAAGGATGGGAACTGCAGACACAGTTCAGGTTGTAAGCTCTGTGAGCATAGGAAATATACATTTCATTTAGATGCAATTTGCCTCTTTTATACCCACAGTTTCTCTGAGAGTGCAGTTGCAAGTAGATTCTTTAAAGGGAATGAAGGGAAATCTCTTCTTAGAAAACAAAAAAGAGTTCTAATGTTCTTTTTCAGGAAGAGTACTTCTTCAGCTTTTAAAGTTCTGAATGTTAAATAATGCACCTATGCATATGCAAAACACATTAAATGTTAACAGCAAGCAATGCAAATGAATTTTATAAATGTATTTCTTACTTCATTGTTTCACTTAGTTTGACAGAAGTCACATTAAAAATATTTTGATGAAGAGGAAATGGCCCACTGATGGTTATTTGAAAGGAATAGAAAGGGGATTATGATGATAAGTTTGGTAGTGCTTTATAAATTACTTCTTAAAAATTTACAAGAGAAAGGTTATGTTTGGCCCTCTGCTTTTCTTGATTGTGTTGAAGAAAGCTGTATTTCTATCAGATGGTGTATAAACCTGTGAAATTCTCTAAGGGGTTGATGGGGGGATATTTTGTTAATATAGACCCTCAGTCTATAACCAGAGAAGGCAATGGCAATCCACTCCAATACTTTTGCCTGGAGAATCCCAGGGATGGAGAAGCCTGGTGGGCTGCAGTCCATGGGGTCACGAAGAGTTGGACACGACTGATATGACTTAGCAGCGGTAGCAGCAGTCTATAACTTTAAAAAAAAAAAAAAACTCTCTCCATTTCCTGTTTTATAACATTCCACATTTTGGGTATATAAAATTCACTAATATGTTACCAGAATTTCATAGATGTTTTCTTCCTTTCTTCTTCCTTGTTTTTTGAAGGGCATGTACAGAGATTTGCCCTAACTCATATTCCCATGCTCCACATCTGCCAATTACCAGCATCCACACCAGATATGTTGGCAACATCTAATGACTCTACCCTGACACATCATGTCCACCAAGCTCCATGGTTTACCTTAGGATTCACTCTTGGTCTTGTACATTCTATGAGGTTGGACAAATGTTCAATGGCTTTCCATCATTTTGGTATCATACATAGTATTTTCTTTCTCCTTAAAAATCCTCTGTGCTTCACCTATTCACCCCTCACCCTGTCTACTACCTGCTAGCAACTACTGATCTTTTCATTGTCTTCACGGTTTTGCCTGTGTGAGGATATAATGTAGTGAGACTTACACACTATGTAGCCTTCTCAGACTGGCTTCTTTCCTTAGTGACAAGTGTTTAAGTTTCTTGCATGTGGTGTCCTAACTTGGTAGCTCATTACTTTTCAGTGTGGAATAATATTCCATATCTGGATAGACCAATTTATTTCTCCATTCATTTATTGAAGATCACTTGGTGAATTCCAAATATTGTGAAATATGATTAAATGTTGGAGAATGAAATGGCAACCCACTCCAGTATCTTTGCCTTAAAAATCCCATGGACAGAGGAGGCTGGCAGTTTGAAGTTCATGGAGTCACAAAAGAGCTGGACACAACTTACTAAGGAACAACAATAATAACTTATTTAAATGTACTATAGGTATTCCATTAATTAAAAAGAAACTATTTCCCCAAAATTAAACATATAATCAACAGACTTACTTCCCATGAGCATCCAAACCAGACTGAACAGGAACCTCCTTTCTTCTACTTCCATGCTCTGTTCATCTGGTGTTAATTGCATGGTCAGTAATATCATCATGTAAATATATCCATTTTCTATTCATTTATTTTAAGGAAACCAGGAAAATGTATTAAAACACCCAAATGAATCTACCAAGAAGTGCTGTTATAAGCAGAGATGACTGTTTTCTGGAAACTGACCAAGTAGACTGATGGGCAGAGATGGATGGCAATGCTTGATAGCCAAAGGATGAAATCCTAAATGTGAAATAAGAAAAGTGGTTTCAGGATAGCAGAGTAATCGTTACAGTCCTGTAGGACATACAGAGGTGTGGTAGAAATAACCTCCCTGGCTGTTTTGATTAACAAGTGAAGACCTAAGTTTCATGCCTGCTGAAAAATGATAAGTGATATGTACATATACACACATCATTGTTGGTGAGAGGCGTGCAAACTTTTGGTCCAGAGTTTGGTATGAACCTAGAGAGAGTGGCATCTCTTGTGGGATACAAGCAAGCTATACTACCTTGTTGGATTCTGAACTGTGTATGGATACATAACATGGGGTTAAATGCATCATTACAGAACAGCTCCTTTGAAGAGGTGGCACCTCAGGCTTTCTGACCAAAACCGTCATCTTTGGGCCAAAAGCCAGCCGCCCTTTCCTACTTGCTTTTTATCTAGAATTACCACCTTATCTTCTGTCCACAGAGCTATAAAGTGAACCCCATGTCTAATTTTAAATTTTATAATAAAAAATGCCAAATTCACAGTAACATCTAAAGTAGGTCTGATTACACTGCTAGAATTTGGAAGGAATTTTCAGCAAATAAAAGGCTGATAGCATTGATTGCCTCCTGGAAACAAGAGCAGAGTTGCTAGTTCTGGCTTGGAAATGTGAGGTGTTTAACTAGGCAATTATCTTTTCTATGTAAATGTTACTTTTTGAGCTGCCAAGATGCAAAGCCTTCTTTCTTTAGACAAACTAATATGCTACTGAAAACAAATGGGGAGAAAGTAAAGGAACTGTGTGGATGGTGTTACTGCACAAATATTAAAAAAAAAAAAATTTTATAATAACCATGTTAAAAAGGAAAAAGGAACTAGTGGAGTTGATATTAGGAAGACGTTTTTATTTTTTATTTTATTTTTTATTTTTATTTTTTTTGACAGATAATTGTTTAGTTTTTATTTCATAATCATAAATTTAACTTTGCAATCCAGCTAAACTTGGAGGGGGATAAGGAAAATATGGAACCCAAAGAACTGTAGTGAGAGCACAAAGATTACAGGATATTTCGAGCAGATGGGGTGAAGGGGTGCTCTCCTGGGCTACAGAAGGAATGGTCTGGTGGTTAAGTAAAACACAAGTCAAATTTATTAGATTTGTCCACAGTCAGCAATGGTGATCTTCTTGCTGGTCTTGCCATTCCTGGACCCAAAGCGCTCCATGGCTTCCACAATATTCATGCCCTCTTTCACTTTGCCAAAGACCACATGTTTGCCATCCAACCACTCAGTCTTGGCAGTGCAGATGAAAAACTGGGAACCGTTTGTGTTGGGGCCAGCATTTGCCATGGACAAGATGCCAGGACCTGTATGCTTCAGAATGAAATTCTCATCATCAAATTTCTCGCCATAGATGGACTTGCCACCAGTACCATTATGGCGTGTGAAGTCACCACCCTGGCACATAAATCCCGGAATTATTCTGTGAAAGCAGGAACCTTTATAACCAAATCCTTTCTCTCCAGTGCTCAGAGCACGAAAGTTTTCTGCTGTCTTTGGAACTTTGTCTGCAAACAGCTCAAAAGAGACGCGGCCCAAGGGCTCGCCGTCGACAGCGATGTCGAAGAACACGGTGGGGTTGACCATGGCTACACTGGAGGGGAGGTTCCGGGGTGGCGGCGTCTGCAAGGCCAGGAAGACGTTTTTAAACCTTTGTGTCCAAATAATATTACTTAAGCACGTAATCAAATATAAAGTATTATTAGTGAGACCAACAAGTATTTTATACTGTCTTTGAAATCCACTGTGTCTTTTACACATACAAGGCATCTCATTTGGACCCAAATGCATTTCAAGTTTCAAAACCCACATGTGGATCATGCTACTGTAAAAGCTGAACCATAAAGAAGGCTTGAGCGCCAAAGAACTGATGCTTTCCAAGTGTGGTGCTGGAGAAGTCTCTTGACAGTCTGTTGGACTGCGAGGTCAGAAGAGTCAATCCTAAGATTTTCAACCCTTTATATTCACTGGAAGGACTGATGCTGAAGCTGAAGATCCGATACCTTGGCCACCTGATAGAAGAGCTGACTCACAGGAAAAGACCCTGATGCTGGGAAAGATTGAGGGCAGGAGAAGAAGGTGGTGACAGAGGATGAGATGGTTGGATGATGTCACTGCTCAATGGACATGAGTTTGAGCAAACTGCAGCAGATAGTGAAGGACAGGAAAACCTGGGGTGCTGCAGTCCATGGGGTCACAAGGAGTCAAACAGGACCTAGCCACTGAACAACAACAGCACCAAATGTAAATAAGTAAATCCTTAAATCTTATACCCGTGCTACATTAGGCTGTTAGAATATTGTTCCAAATGGCACAATATATTATGATGGTAAGGATACCAAATAATCAGTAACGATTGTCATGTTCTGCATACTCTAAGAATGGAGGTACATCAGTAACACATTTTAGAAAAAAGCCAAGCAAAAAAGTCAACAACTTTTGTGTTAATATTAAGACATAATGGACTTCATTTCTGTTGTCCACATTATAATGAAACCCTTTGGACAAAGCGTGACTCCAAGGATGGGAATTGCAGACCCAGTACACGCTGTCAGCTCTGTGAAGGCAGGACACATACATTTCATTTAGATGCAATTTGCTACTTTTGTACCTACAGCTTCCCTGAGAGTACAGTTGCAAGTGGACTGTCTAAGAATGAAGGGTAGTCTGTTTTCAGAAAACAAAAAAGAATCCTAAATTTCTTTAGGTAGAGAAAGAGTGCTTCAGCTTTTAAAGGCCTGAGTGTCCTATAAGACATATATGCATATCCAAAACAGAGACTAAATATTAATAATCAAGCACTGCTAGTGAATTGAAAACCAAACTTTGTTTGTTCATTAACTTTTGGCCGCGGTGGGCCTTTGTTGCTTTGTGCTGGCTCTTTTGTGCTTGCGGGGATCGGGGGATACTCTTTGTTGCCTTGTGTAGGTTTCTCATTGCAGGGGCTCTTCTTGTTGCTTTTCTTGCTGGGCAGCACAGGCTGTAGGCATGCAGACTTCAGCTGTTGCACTACCCAGGCTCAGCAGTTGTGGCTCACAGGCTCAAGAGTGAGGGATTAGTGGCTGCGGCGCAGGGACTTAGTTGCTTGTCGGCATGTACAATTTTCCCAGTCCGGGTATTGAACCTGTGTCCTTTGCACTGGCAAGCAGATTTCTATCTACCGTGCCACCAGGGAAATCTGAAAATTAATCTTATAAGTGTATTTCTTAGCTCATCTTCTGTTTCTCTTAACTCAATGAAAGTCACATTTAATAAACCCAGAAATGAGAGTTTGATGAAAGAGAAATGGCCCACAGAGGATGATTTGCAAGGGATGGAAAGGAGATTATGAGGATAATTTTGGTAGTGTTTTATAAATTCTTTTTAAAAATCGACAAGAGCAAGATTAAGTTTGGCCCTGTAGTTTTCTTGTTTGTGTTTAAGAAAGCTGTGGCTCTAATCAGATCTTGTATAAGCCCATGAAATTCTCTAAGGAGTCGATGGGGGGATATTCTGTTAACATAAAAAATTTCTTCTCCATATCCTATAATTAACGCTTCACATTTTGGATATATAAACTTCACCAAAATATTACCAGCATTTCATAGATTGTTTTTTTGCTTTTCCTTCTTTTGTGTGTTCTTTTCATTGAGGGGCTGTGCAGAGTTTTTCCCTAATCCATGTCCCCACATGCCACAGCCACCGATTACCAGCGACCCCCACCAGAGTGAGAGATTGGTTACATCTAGTGAATCTACACTGACTCATCAATGTCCCCCAAACACCGTGGTTTACATTAGGTTTCACTCTTGGTGTTGTGCATTCTATGAGGCTGGACAAATGTACAATGCCATTACCATAATTTTGGTATTATACAGAACATTTTCTTTGTCCCAGAAGAAGGATCCTCTGTCTTCCACGTATTCATCTCTTAGCACAGCCCCCTGCCCCCCACCCCCACCTGCTGGCAACTATGGATCTTTCCATTGTCTCCACAGTTTTGCCTATTGACGATGTCATACAGATAGAATTACATACACCACGTGGCTGTGTCAAATGGGCTTCCTTCACTTGGTAATAGCATGTAAGTTTCCTCCTGTTGGTTTTCTGACTTCACAGCTTATTTCTTTTTAGTGCGGAATAATAGTCCATATCTGGATAGATCAGTTTATTTCTCCATTTACTTACTGGCTATCATCTTGGTCACTTCCAAATTTTGTCAAATATGATTAAGTGTGCTATCAGCAGTCCATGGATTAAAAAACAAACAAATAGAAACAAACTATTTCTTTCCCTTCAAAGTTAAACATATAATCAACAGGCTTACTTCCCATGAACATCCAGACCAGACTGAACAGGCACTTCCTTTCTTCTACTTCATGCTCTGTCCATCCTGTGTTAATTGCATTGTCGGTAATATCATCCCATAAATTTATCTATCTTCCATTCATTTATTTTAAGGAAACCAGGAAAATGTATTAAGACACCCAAATGAATCTACCAAGAAGTGCCGTTACAAGCAGAGATGGCTGTTTTCTGGAAACTGACCAAGTAGACTGATGGGCAGAGATGGGTGGCAATGCTTGATAGCTGAAGGATGAAATCCTAAATGTGAAATAAGAAAAGTGGTTTTAGGATAGCAGAGTAACGGTTACAGTCTTGTAGGACATTCAGGGGTGTGGTAGAAATAGCCTCCCTGGCTGTTTTGATTAACAAGTGAAGACCTAAGTTTCCTGACTGCTGAAAAATGGTAAGTGATATGTGCATATACACACATCATTGTTGGTGAGAGGGGTGCAAACTTTTGGTCCAGAATTTGGTATGAATCTAGAGAGAGTAGCATCTCTTGTGGGATACAAGCAAGCTATACTACCTTGTTGGCTTCTGAACTGTGTATGGATACATAGAAAGTGAAAGTGAAGTTGCTCAGTCATGTCCGCCTCTTTGCGACCCCGTGGACTGTAGCCAACCAGGCTCCTCCGTCCATGGAATTCTCCAGGCAAGGATACTGGAGTGGGTTGTCATTTCCTTCTCCGGGGGATCTTCCTGATCCAGGGATCAAACCCAGGTATCCCGCATTTCAAGCAGATGCTTTAACCTCTGAGCCACCAGGGAAGCCCAAACATGGGGTCAAATGTATCGTTACAGAACAGCTCCTTTGATGAAGTTTGACCAGAGACTTTCTGACTAGAACTGCTATGTTGGGACCTAAGGCCAGTTACCCTTCCCAGTAGCTTCTTATCTAATGTTGGTACCCTCGTTTTGTTGTTAGAACCTTAATATATACATCAGTTCAGTTCAGTCGCTCAGTAGTGTCTGACTCTTTGCAACCCCATGAATTGCAGCATGCCAGGCCTNTGTCCCCACCCCGGGGCCCAACATCCTCCGAGATATTATATAGCCCTTTCTAGACATAGCACAGCGTGGACAGGGTCCCCCTGCCAGGGCATCGGCAGCACACATCTTCAGCCTGAACCCGCCTCGGGGATATTAATGTTAAATATAAGGCAGAGATTGGAAATTGACAGTGACTGTGTTTTCTTTGGCGCCAGCATAACAGCTGCGGGTGTCCCTGGTGCATGTTCTGCTAAGCTCTCTCGTCCATCTGCAGATGGTCAGAAGGCCTTGAAGCTCAAGACCAGGCTTATCACTCTGCCCCGGCCAGTGTTTCCTGTGACTGGAGTTTCTCTCTGAACGGGTCCCACTGTCAGGGGGAGCTTCCTAAAGGCTGCACTCATCCGCTCTCTCCCCTCTGAGGAAGAAGCTAGCCTTTCTGGCCCCCATCAGACCTGACTCCTCCTGTCTTTTCAGATCCTTTAGAGTCCGGCCCCTCAGCCCTCGGTTCACATTCATCACCCACGCACGTATACACACACGCACATGCAAACACGTGTACATGCACAGCACGCAGTGGATGCGCATGTGCGCAGGCGCACAAGCAAACCTTCCTCGCCTCCTGCTGGTGTGCGGTTTGCGCCCTGCTGAGCTGGGCTTTCTCGACGAATTAAAGACAAAGTACTGACCCCCGTCTGGAGCTGCCTAGTCCAGAGCAACCTGGCGCACCGACCGGTCTCCCCACACTCCCACCCCGCTCTCGCGGCTCTCCTTCCGGCCCCAGCCGGTACCTTGGGGAGAGCCCCTGGCCACACGCGGACGGCACCGTGGTTGAGCAGCGCGCGCACCGTGCGCTCCGGGCTCTGGGCCAGGGCCGCGGCGGGGCCCTGCAGCGCGCAGTGCAGGGCCGTGTGTCCCCCGTAGTCCATGGCGTTGGCGCCGACGCCGCGGGCCAGGAGCAGCTCCACGACGTCCGCGTGGCCGCGGCGACAGGCCAAGTGCAGCGGCCGTTGCCTATCCTGGTCGGCGGCATCGGCGTCGGCCCCGGCGGAGAGGAGCAGGCGGCACAGCTGGAGACAGCGGGCCGTGGTGGCCTCGCCGTCGGCGGGAGACATGCAGCGGGCGTCACAGGCGGCCAGCAGCGGGGTCCAGCCTTCGGCATCGCGGGCATCGGGGCAGGCCCCACGTCTCAGGAGGAGGTCCGCCAGCTCCACGTGGCCCAGCCGGGCGGCCACATGCAGAGGGGTCTCCTCCTCCTCCTCCGACCGACCATCCACTTTCGCCCCAAACTTCAGGAGCAGATCGGCACACCTAGTAAGGGAGAGACAGCCGTCGGGGAGGAAGACTGGCGTGGAGACCTTCACCCCTGCATGATTGCTGGTGTGAGCAAAGCAAATCCTGGGGCACCCCTGGGTGGCCCTGGTGCTGTCTGCCCATCCCCCTCCAGCCGGCCCGGCACTAAGATCCTGGCAACATTCTGCAGCATCATCTCCAGTGCCCTCTCTCAAGCCCGGTGCTCTCAGCAGGAGAAGTGCCCTAAACCCTGGATGGGAGCAAAGGTGCCAGCAGCCCTTGCTCAGTTAGAACAGGCGCCTTCTGCGGGCACCATGTGCCCTGACTTGGTTCATTCCCAGGGTGGGTTCAGATGAGGACACTGAGGCCGAGAGGGTGGAGGGTCTTGGCGGGTTCACACAGCCAGTGAGGGAAGAGTTGGCATTCCAGTCCAGGGGCACCAGGATGGTTGGAGGGCTCTGCATGCTGGAACTGGAGTGGGGAGGGGCCTGAAAGTGGGCACACATGGAAATTGGGGTGGTGGGAGAAAGATCAACAAAACCAAAATTGGCCAGCCAGATTTGCAGCAAAACGGTCCTCTTAGAAGACTGTGTATTACTATTACTACAAGGACCTGTGCCCCAGAATTCAAGGCTAAGGGAATTCAGTCTCTTTGAGCTCCAGCAAAACTGTAGAAAGGGGATAAGTGCTAATACCTAGACTCAAGAGGTTGTTGTGAGTGGCATATGAGACAATGCCTGAAAAACTATCAGCTAAGAGTTCAAAACAGCGATGGGCAAGCGGAAGTGGGTGATATAGATGGTGATGGATCATGGGGCTTATTATATGATCCTGTCCACCTTCCTACAGGTTTGAAATTCTCCATAATAATTAAAAAATATTTACTTATTGATTTATTTATTGGCTGAGCTGGATCTTAGTTGCTGCATGCAGGATCTTTAAGTTGCACTATGCAAACTCTTAGTTATGGCACATGGGATTCCCTGACCAGGGATCAAACCCGGGCCCTCCACATTGGGAGCACAGAGTCTTAGCCACCGGATCACCAGGAAAGTCCCTCCATAATAATTTGTACTTAATCAAGGAGCTTCCCTGGTGGTTCAGATGGTAAAGAATCTGCCTGCAATGTAGGGGACCAGGGTTTGATCCATGGGTCAGGAAGATCCACTGGAGAAGGGAATGGCTACCCACTCCAGTATTCTTGCCTGGAGAATCCCATGAGCAGAGCGACTAACACTTTCCCTTTGTTTGTTTGTTTGTTTTTAAAGGAATGATTATCACTAAGTGTGATCTCAGGGAGCCGGGCTGGAACACAGGGACTTCACTAAAAATGTGAGACTTCACAGAACGGCATTGTCCGATTCTGTGGCCACCAAGCACTTACTGGATGGCTAATCCTGACTGAGATGTGCTGTAAATGCAGAGTACACACCAATTTTGAAGACTTGGTACAAAAAAAGAATGTAAAATATCTCATATGTTCTTTTTACATTGGTTCCATGCTGAAATGATAACATTGTGGATACACTGTGTTAATTAAAATATATTATTAAAATTAATTTTACTTGATTCACAGATATTTATATGCTCATGTTCATGGCAGCATTATTCACAATAGCCAAAACATGGAAGCAACCCACATGTTGCTTCCTACATGATGCAACCTTCCTAGATCATGCAACCTATATGATGACTACAAGCAGTCATCAATAGATGACTGGATAAATAAAATGTGATATATTCCATGGAATATTATTCAAGCCTTTAAAAGGCAAGGAAATTCTGTTACCTGCTACAACCTGGATGCACCTGAGGGCATTATGCTTAAATGAAATAAGCCAATCACAACAGGACAAGTACTGTATTATTCCACTCATTAGAGATACGGAGACCATTCCAATTCATAGAGTCCAAAAGTAGAGGGTAGTTGCCAAGGGCTGGGGGAGCGGGAGGGAGTTATTGCTCAAAGGATACAGAATTTCAATCTTGCAAGATCTAAAAGGTTCAGGGGTTAGATGGTCCTGCTGGTTGCACAACTGTGTGAATGTACTTAGTGCTACTAAACTGGACACTGAGTAACAGTTAAGATGGTAACTTTTATGTTACATGTAATTTACCACTATTTAAAAATGAATTTCACTTGTTTCTTTTTCATATCAATCAAAAGACACTTCCTCNGCTGGTTGCACAACTGTGTGAATGTACTTAGTGCTACTAAACTGGACACTGAGTAACAGTTAAGATGGTAACTTTTATGTTACATGTAATTTACCACTATTTAAAAATGAATTTCACTTGTTTCTTTTTCATATCAATCAAAAGACACTTCCTCCTTGAAAGCAAAGCTATGATAAACCTAGACAGCATATTAAAAAGCAGAGACATCACTTTACTGACAAAGGTCCATATAGTCAGAGCTATGGTTTTTCCAGCAGTCATGTATGGATGTGAGAGTTGGACCATAAAGAAGGCTGAGCTCCGAAGAATTGATTCTGTCGAACTGTGGTGCTGTTGAGAGTCCCTTGGATTGCAGGAAGATCAAACCAGTCAACTCTAAGGGAAATCAACCCTGAATATTTACTGGAAGGACCGATGCTGAAGCTGAAACTCCAATACCTTGGCCACCTGATGTGAAGAGCTGACTCATTGGAAAAGACCCTGATGCTGGGAAAGATTGAAGGCAGGAGGAGAAGGGGATGACAGAGGATGAGATGGTTGGATGGCATCACCGACTCAATGGACATGAGTCTGAGAGGATCTGGGAGGTAGTGAAAGACAGGGAAGCCTGGCATGCTGCTGTCCATGCAGTCACAAAGGCACTACTTAGCAACTGAACAACAGCAACAGAAGATTTTAAATTACATATGTGACCCGTGGTATATTTCTATTGGACCATGCTGTCATACATACAATGTCAAACATAATGTAAGTGACTCAGTAGAATCCTCTGCAGGCCGATGAAGTTAACAGGCGGGAGAAGGCCCAAAAAGCAGAGCCCAAGGATCAAAAATTGGGGGCCATTCAGAGACAAGATGTGAAAATTGGCAGGTGTATAGTCAGTAGAGAGAAGACCTCTGTTGTATGTACAGTTAGTACACAGATTTGCCATGTTTCCCTTTGCTGGGATTCCAGACCCATCAAAAAATTGTGAGAACTTACTCTCTAAGGCCCCTGATACATAGGACATAATTATTTGGGTCACTGTAAGTGAATATCCCTACAGCTATAATACAGGGTCACATGTGTATAGCCATCCGTTTCTTGTGAGTTTGGTTAGTTGGGTTTAGTCCCTGAGCCTACTGATCTGAGGGTGCCTCCAACATAGAAACGCTGGACCTGCCAAGTTGCGTGCGAACCAGACCCTGCCCTCAAGGACAACCACAGGCTCCAGCTGGGGGTCTTCCCTCCTCTACAGCCTGTCTGGATGACTGGACAGTCAGTTCCCCGAGGGCAGGGTCAGGCCTTAGTTACAGGGCCGTGTGTTGTACTTCTTAGCACAGTGCCTGGGATGTAGGGTAAGCTCAGAAAAATGAAAACCTTAACCACCTCCGCATAACAGATCCACAACATCCCCAATGCAGGCCATGTATCCAGGCCCTGCCACAGCCCTCTGCCCGCACTGGGGAGGAAGAAACCGTTCCAAGCACAGGCCATCCTAAAGTCCACTCCGACCAGCTCACCGGACCTGCCAGGCCCAGACAGGCTCCCTCACCCTCCCGGCGGCTGGTTCTGCCTCTCCCTTAAAGAGGGGAGCAGGGTGGTTGGGTTGAAGGGTCACTCACTCGAGGCTGCCAGCCCCCCCACAGAGGTGCAAGGGGCGCCTCCCGTCCTGGTCAGGGATGTTGGGGTCAGCTCCCGCCACCAGCAGCACATGGACGCAGGCAGCATGGCCCGCGGCACAGGCCTCGTGCAGGGCAGTCCGGCCCCCAGGGGCACTGTCGGGCCTCGCCCGCCGCCTCAGCAGCAGCCGCAGGATTTCCACGTGGCCCCGGCTGGCCGCCACGTGCAGGGGGGTGGTCAGCTCCTCTTCATAGGTCAGCGACCAGAGTCCTAGGGAGAGATGGGGACACAGGACCTCAGAGCCTGGGCGGAGGCAAAGAGCTGCCAGGCAATGGGGGGTGGGGGTGAGAGGTGGGCAGAGGCTGGGAAGCCGGAGTCCAGGGCTCCTTCCCAGTCTTCCCTCCCAGCCACCCCTTGCTCAGAGCTCCAACTCCCTCCCTCATGACCCTGGCCCATACTCAGAGCGCGGATGTTGAAGCGGAAATCTCTCCATCGCTCTGGGTCGCTGGTATCAAAGATGGAATCCGGAGCCAGGCCGTTGCTGGAGTCGGCCAGGATGCAGGAGACGGAGCCCACGTCCCCGGCCAGCACTGCCTGCCAGAAGGCCAGGGCAGGTCCCGAGGCCGTGCGGGTGACAATGGGTCCTGGGCCAGACTCCGGGGACCCTCCGCGGGGCTTCTCCACCAGCCTGGCACAGAGGGCATGTCTGTCACCAGGGGGCTCGCCCTGCCCCCTGCACTCTTCTGGGGACCAGCTCATGAGGGCAGGGTGTGAGCGTGCGGGGGGTGTTGGGGG
>SJYV01043475.1:29278-42948 GCA_006410875.1 Neotragus pygmaeus | reverse complement strand
TTTGTCAGGAGAATTATCAATAACCTCAGATATGCAGATAACACCATCCTAATGGCAAAAAGCAAAGAAGAACTAAAGAGCCTCTTGATGAAAGTGAAAGAGGAGAGTGAAAAACTTGACTTAAAACTCAACATTTGGAAAACTAAGATCATGGCATCCAGTCCCATCACTTTATAAGGGCAAATAGATGGGGAAATAAAGGAAACAGTGAGAGGTTTTATTGTGGGAGGCTCCAAAATCACTGAAGATGATGACTGCAGCCATGAAATTAAAAGACACTTGCTCCTTGGAAGAAATGTCTAGCCTAGACAATGTATTCAAAAGCAGAGACACTAATTTGCCAACAAAGGTCCATATAGTCAAGGCTATGGTTTTTCCAGGAATCATGTATGGATGTGAGCTGCTGCTGCTGCTAAGTCGCTTCAGTCGATGTGAGAGTTGGACCATAAAGAAAGCTGAGCACTGAAGAACTGATGCTTTTGAACTGTGGTGTTGCAGAAGATTCTTCAGAGTCCCTTGGACTGCAAGGAGATCCAACCAGTNTTTGCCAACAGAGGTCCATTTAGTCAAGGTTATGGTTTTTCCAGGAGTCAAGTGTGGATGTGAGAGTTGTACCATAAAGAAAGCTGAGCACTGAAGAACTGATGCTTTTGAACTGTGGTGTTGGAGAAGACTCTTGAGAGTCCCTTGGACTGCAAGGAGATCCAACCAGTCCATCCTAAAGGAAATCAGTCCTGAATATTCACTGGAAGGACTGATGCTGAAGCTGAAGCTCCAGTACTTTGGCCATCTGATGCGAAGAACTGACTCACTGGAAAAGACCCTGATGCTGGGAAAGATTGAAGGCGGGAGGAGAAGGGGATGACAGAGGATAAGATGGTTGGATGGCACCACCGACTTGATGGACATGAGTTTGAGTAAGCTCTGGGAATTGGTGATGGACAGGGAAGCCTGGCGTGCTGCAGCCCATGGGTTACAAAGAGTTGGACACGACTGATGACTGAACTGAACTGACTGAACAGTATTCTTGCAGTTAATCCATTCTGGTCTGGTTTGGGTAATGATTAATACACTCACTGCCCAGACCTATGGGAGGATTCTTTCCTGGAATTAGATGTTTGTGTGTTTGTGTGTGTGTATGAGACACAGTTTTTTTCAGCTCCCACTGAAACTCATAGACCAAGAGTAAAAAAAATGGAGACTTCTCAAAGGAGAAACTAGGCGCAATTACCAGAAGAAGGGGGACTAGAGAATGTGTTTACAAAAGCAATGCTTTCAGGTATTTACTACAATGAGACCCTGAGGAGAACTGCTTTTCATACTTGAGTATGCTAGGTTGGTAATTACCCAGATAGGTTATAAATGATCACGTGCCCTCACTTACATTCACATACTAGCTGAACCTGCCTAATTTAGGCTTGACCTATTTTAAATTGTTCAGGATGAAGTTATATAGAAGGAGAGGAGATTTATCTTTACTGAGTGCCTATCATATACCTATCAATCTCATACTTAGGATTTCATTCTCTTCTTCTGATGCTCTTCCAAGGCTGGTATTATTTTCCCATTTTAATATTGAAACTAAAAAAGGGAAACAAGAAAGAGATCTGTCCACACTCATACAGCTAGTGAGAATCTAGTCTTCAATGTAGCACATTATCTTCATGTTTATAAAATTCAAGAAACCAATTAAAAAGCCAGAGGTCTCATGTTTGGTGCTGATGGTGGGGGTCACTCCAAAAGACGCAAACATGTTGCTATCTTTCCAGCTCCTGATAAAATTTCTGTGGTTCCATTGTTCATTTTAGTCTGCTCAAGCTGCTACAACAAAATACCAGATATTGGGTGACTTAAAGAATAGACCTTTGCTTCCCACAGTTCTGGAGGCTGGCAAATTTCAAGATCAGGGTGCCAGCATGGTTCAGTTCTTGAGCTATTGTCCTGCTTTGCAGATGGTCACCTATTGGCTGTGTACTTATGTGTTGGAGAGAGAAAGAAATCTGGTCTCTCTTTCTTCTTATAAGGACACTAACTCCATCCTAAGGGCCCCACTCTCATGACCTCATCTAAACCTAATATCTCCCAAAGGCCCCCATCTCCACATTCCATCACACCAGGGATTAGGGCTTCAACATAAGCATTTTTGAAAGGATGCAAGCATTCAGTCTATACCATCATCCTATCCTTCTATCTGAGCTGATCCTCAATCATGGCCACTTATTCTCTTATCCTTTTCCTGTTTCTGACCGCCTCATCTCTGCCAAACGTATCCACGGCATGGTAAGATTTTATTTTGGAAAACAAACTGGATTCAGTTCTCTTTCCATTCCCTTAATCCTGAATTCAGGCATCCTTTGGCAGGCATGTCAACTCAAAGAAGGGAAAACTGGCTCTCTGCATCTGCTCTTACTTCCATGTGTAACATCACCTATGTCTCTGAGCCAGAAGAGGCACAGAGCTGATTTTCTCCTTTAGTCAGATTTGCCACATTTCATCTCAATGCATTTGGGGAGTTTTCAACCAGTAATAGTTATGAATTGAATTCCCAATTAACTTCTACCAATGAAGAGGAGTGGCATAAACCACCTCACTCAATTTGATAAAACACTTTATCTGGCATTTACTGACAGTAACAGGCTTAAGGTGTTAGCTAGCTGGGTTGAGTTGATTAATAACTTGCCCTGGGTTATCAATAGAGTTTCATCCACAAAGAAATCCTGTTTGATCTCTTGGCACAAGCCATGAGATTATTCTATCTATTCTAGACGCAAGGATTTTTTTTTTGCCTTGTAACAGAGCAGCAAAATGACTTTGACTAGAGCATATTTTGTGTGTTGTAGGCTTTGGCTAATTTATGAATTAGAATCATGGGGAAAAGATGGCTTACTCACTGTCACCAGCAAGTTTTTAATCAAGGAGCATATGATCAAGTGAGAACAGTGGTTCTCAGCCTGAGGGCAGTTTTGCTGCTCTTCCTCTACACAGGGGGCCTTTGGAAATGTCCAGAGACATTTCCAATCATCGTGATTGAGGAGGAGAGGTACTATTCTCATCTACTGGATAGAAGCAAGGGGGTGGTGCTTAGCATCATGCAATATACAGGACGGCTCCACAACAAGGAGTTATCGAGCCAGAATGTTAATGGTGCTGAGGTTAAAGAGGTTTAGAAACCCTTAGGTAAATCATAAGTAGTCAAAGATACTATGTTGGCTTCCAGTCAGGTAGAATGTTTTCTGAAACTTCCATCAGGAAACACCCCTCTCTGGGAGAAGCTGCAGATGAGGAACTTAGTCTCTGTATTAGTCTGAACTTAGTCTCCTGTAACGATTGCCACAAACTAGGTGGCCTAACCAATACAAAGGTGGCATGTTACACTACTGGTGGTCAGAAGCCTCAATTTACTCCTTCTGGAGGCTCTAGGGGAAGAAACTGTCCCTTGACGTTCATGGCTTCTAAAGGCTGCCTGCATTTCTTGGCTTGGGCCTCTCTCTTGTCTTCTAGGTGAGCAACTGCATCATGCTGACCTCCACTCCATCATTACATCCCCTTCTCTAACACCCTGTGTCCGGCTTATTAATAGAAGGATCACTGTGCTTGAGCCCATCTGGATAATCCAGGAAAATGTTCCCATCTCAAGACTAAGTTAACCATCTTAAACCCTTAAACATCTGCAAAATCTCTTTTGCTATATGGAGGTAACACATCCACAGGTTTTGGAAAATTAGGACATGGACATCTTTGGGGAACTATTAATTTGCCTACCTTCCTCCACTATACAAATCTAGAAACTACCCCTGATTTTTTAGACACCTCTGTCCTCCAACCCTGCGCCCCCCAACATCACTAGAATCGTGTGACCACAGAAGAATGAAAAGCAGTTCTAGACAAACCAAAATAACAACATTCCTAACCCCAAAGAAAGATAATCCTCTTAAATAAATTTCTGGCCAGTTGTTCAGGTCACTAAAATAATACTACATAAGGGTGACTACAACAATGATTTTAATTTCAAGATTCCAAGAAGATGGGAGAGTTAAACCATTCTTTTCCTCTTTCTGTATATAGATTTGTAGTACACAGTCTTACTTAAAAAATTTTAATCTTTAGTCTCTCAGTCCTCCATAATCAGGATTTCTAAGAATACAGCTAGTATTTTGATCCAGGTTGGTATCAATGTCCACTTCAGTCCTTCATGGTTCCCCAAAGTGCAGATGCTGAACTCAGAGTAAACATAACAGGATTTCCCACAGGGTCTGTATTCATTGTGTTGACGTGAGCACCAATATGCTTACCATGGTACTTTGGAGGGCAGAAGTGGGTACTAAAGAAATGCCAGACATTCTCCCAGGGTTCAAGAAACTTAAAGAAAATATATTTGGCTCTCCCTAAGGGGTGTGTGAATTAAAAAAACAGAATTCAAGCCAACCGAGTGAACATCTATGAAGCATGTACTTTACACCAGCTTGGCATAAAACATTAGGATATAAAGATAAATACACAAATGTTTCTCTTGAACTTAGTCCCAGAAGAGATTTGTCCTAATCTTTCTCATTAGACTATCCTTTCTTAAATATCCTTTCTTAATAGCAAGGCTTCAATTTGTCTCCACCTATAAAAATATTATAACTCTACCTAAATATGACATCAGGCAAATAAGATAAAAAGTCATTTACCCTGCACCTTCAAATCCTAGAATTTCTTTCCTGTGGTTTCTTTTGAGAAAGGCAGCATGATACAGTGGGAAGCATGCTGATTCTCAAGTACACAGACTCCAGCCATGAATGCCAGTTTCCCCCTTACCAGGCAGTAGCGACTATTAGCAAGTCACTTACTCTCTCCCAGTTCCAGTTTCCTCATTTGTAAAATGGAGCTCATAAGTGTTCCCACTGAAATACTTTAGGAAGGACCAGAAAAGGATATCAGGAAGGACTTTACACAGAATGCAGGAGATGCGGGTTAAATTCCTAGGTCAGGAAGATTCCCCTGGAGAAGGAAATGGCAACCCACTCCAGTATTGTTGCCTGGACAATCCCATGGACGAAGGAGCCTGGCGAACTATAGTTCATTGGGCTGCAGAGAGTCGGAGATGACTGAGCGACTGAACGACAGGCACACAGTGGGTAGCAGATGAGTGGCGCCTCTCATCACCAGCCTTAGACTTCCCTGCTACCTCTGGTCATCAGACACATCACTTACTCACATGCAGATTTATCAAGTTCAAGTCAGGTTACATAGCTACCCTTTATGACTTCTTCACCTCCCCCAGGGGCTTGTAAAGAACTTAATATGAGGACTAGTTACAGTTGCTCACTCTCCTCATTTCACATTTGAAATCGCTTATTTTTTTTCAATATCTTTAAATGTAAGTCACTTGTCATGTAATTGGATGCTATAAAAGCCTCTACTTTTTTTTTTTTATTACCCAACTGAGTATCTTCTGAAAGGTGCTGACTCTATAGTTTTTAAAACCTGTTACTAATGGAGTCATTTTTCACTTGGAAAATAATCCCTCGTTTTCAGGGAGCACACAGGGTTAGCATCACTGCCAATTAGGAAGCTTTACAATCCTCCATTCCATTTATGTGTCTCATTTGGAATTATTTTCCTAGAAGAAAAACAATGATATTGACATTTTTGATCTATCTCATATGTCTAGAAAGTTTGAACGCTGACATTTTCATTTTATGATGCAATATTTATGTGGATCTGACTGGTGGGCAATTGAAAGCTTGGGATCTGGAGTTAGGGAAGATGGAATTTGAATTCTAACTCTGCCATTTACTATCTATGTGGCTTTGGGCTAGATATTTACTCTCTCTGTGTCTCAGTTTACTCATCTATAGAATGGAGATTATAATAGAATCTAATTAACAAGGTTTTGTGAGATGAAACATAGCACAATAGTGCCAAGTGCACATATTATCATTATTTCTGTCATTACTATTAATATTGTTATTATTATTGTTTATTATTACTATCACACTACTACAGAGATTTACGTTTGGGATAAATTTATCTGTTAAATGTAAAGTGCTTAGCATGAAGTCTGGTACAAAGTAGGTTCTTAGTAAAAGGCAAATATTATTCATTAAGTTTTATTCATCAAAAGATTTAATAAATGTTAAATTCTGTAATCATTGTCCTATGTATAGGTTCCATTATACCCATTTCAAAGATGGGTAAACTGAGGCCCCAAGTGGCTAAATATATTCCTTATCGTCACACAGGTTTTAAGTGGCAAAGCTGGGACTTGATCAGTTATTAAACAGAGATCCATTTTATTCATGGGGCTACAAGATGCTGCTCCAAATAAGATCTCTCAGGGAAATGTCCCTGTTGTGTTACTTAAGTCGTGGCTATGTTGAATGGCCAGGTCGATTATTGAGAGCCAGGCAAGAGATTTGCGACTATAAAAATATTACTGCACCTAATACAGAGTCCTCCCCTTGCAGAGCAGAACACTGTCTAGATGGCCCAGAGGAGGGAGGAAGTCATAATCCTTAATAAACCACCATCCTCCGTGTGGACCAGACTTGAATTAAGCATCCATGGAAATGAGAGAGACACCTACTGATTCAAGCAGATGACTTTAGTGAGAAGGAGAAATCTTTCCTTGTTTTTATGGCAATTTAAACAACTCCTAATCACCAGCAGCCTCGCTCCCATCAGAAGAAAGACGGCCTGAAAGGGGAAGATGAGATTTAGGAACACAGCTTCTGATGGGAAGCTGAAGTGAGAGATTACATTTTGATGCTGATTGCAGGCACTTGAGTTAGGGTGATTGGCCGAGAGAATTCCAGGGTGATGGCTCCTGGAAATCAACTGGCTAGGTAACTTCATGCAGGGTTGAAGTGTTGCTTCTCCCAGATAACACTTTTTGGCTTGGTGCAGCCTGCTGTGGATGCAGCCCCTGCATTTTATAGTGCAAGAGCAATGATGGATTTGACAGTAGTATCCTGAATGGATACCGTTTATTGACCATTTGCCCAGTGCTTGGCCCTTCCCATACTAATTCTCATAGATCCCTCACACTAGGCATCTCAAGGAAGGAGAACTGTTTTCATCATTTCACAGATGAAGAAACCAAGACACAAAAGCTAGAATGCTCCCATGTAGCAGAGTCAGGACATAAACCCGGGTTGGTGCGACTCTATCTCCTGTGGGTCTAATTACAGGCAGCCACGTATGGCAGAAAGAACCAGATCAGAATTTTAGCCAACCAGGAGGTTTATAGGATGGCACTTTGGTTTTCTATTCCCTACAATGAGGAGTTTGCATACTGAACATCCTTGCTGTCCTTCTGAGAGCTGTCCTGAGGAACAGAAATCAACATATATCAGTAAATTTTGGAAATACAAGCAAAGATTCTAATTTAGGCAGTTCACTTGCTTTTCAAACTATTGCAACAAAAAATATTAAAGCAAGGATGAGGAATATAAAAACCAAATTCAGACCAGATTTAATAAGAAATGCAAAGACTGGCCTGTAGCACTGAGAACTCTGGAATAATTGTACTTGAGTTAGACTAGCTGATTTTCTAATAGCTTACTCCATAGGTCAACAGCAGTGCTCCTTAAACTTTAGTGTGAATTCAAATCACCCAGAAAGCTCATTAAAATGTAGATTGTGGAACTCCACACAGAGTTCTGATTCAGGAAGTCTGCAGTAGGAACCCAACAGTTTGCATTTCTAACAAGCTTTCAGCTAAGGCTAACTCTGCTGATGCAGGGACCACACACGGAAAAGACTACTCTAGAGACTGCAGTATATTTCACGTGGGGTTTCATTCAAAGGTATAGACATGGGTGGACTCATAGAGATTATTATCATACTCAGTGAACTAAGTCAGAAAGAGGCAAATACCATATGACATCACTCTTCTGTGGAATCTAAAATATTACACAGATGAACCTATCCATGAAACAGAATCACAGGCATGGAGAACAGACTTGTGATTGCCAAGTGGAGAGTGGGGAGAGGGATGGAACGGGAGTTTGGGATTAGCAGATGCAATGAATGGATAAACAACAAGGTCCTACTAAATAGCTCAAAGAACTATATACAATATCCTGTGATAAACCAATATGGGAAAGAATATGAAAAAGGATGTACATATATATGTATATATGTACATATATAACTGGATCACTTTGCTGTACATCAGAAATTAATGTAACGTTATACATCAACTATATGTTAGTATAAAAACAAAGGAAAACACTGTCACCAGCACCTGAGTGGTATCCTCTGCCCTACCATCTGCTCAATGTCCTTCATCTCTGGGCTCTGCATTTGCCTTTAGCAACCATTCCTGCTCTTTAAGGACTTCCCAGGCGGCTGAGTAGTAGTATAGAATCCATCTGCCAATGCAGGAGACACAGGAGACGGGGTTTCGATTCCTGGGTCGGGAAAATCCCCTGGAGAAGGAAATGGCAACCCACTCCAGTATTCTTGCCTGAACAATCCCATGGGCAGAGAAGCCTGGTGGGCTACAGTCCACTGGGGTCACAAAGAGTCAGACACGACTGAACACGTCGTAATGACAGCAGCATTTCTGCAGCAGAACTAGACTCCATCTCCTCACACCTCACTTTATAGGGACTGAGAAAGCCAGAGCTGCTCATTTCTGGAAACACTCTTTCTCTCTCCAGAATGGTTCCTGTATCTTAGTGGCTCTGGTGTGGTCAGATGTTCATTCTTGAGCCAGTCCCTTGGGGAAGGGTGTAGACTTAGGCCTATCAGAGACTATGGAAATAAAAGCGCGAGGTGAACCCCACCTGACACACATGATGAGAAAGGATAAGGGATGAAGCTCCCAAGAAACCAGGAACCTGACTTTTGGTAGAGTGGAGTGGGGCAGATAGTGGAGAGATAAAGGACAGATTCCCCAAATTTTATAATATGATGAGATCTCTTGAAAAAAAAAAACAACAAAAACCTGACTTCTCTTAGATTACTAAACTGTGGCTTGAGCGGGGTTCAGCTCCACTTTTCTCACTTATTTAGTGGATATCACTTGTTCAAGATACATTTTATTTCTTCCTGCCTACACGGGTCCATCACATACACACAAAAAGGAGACTTTATGGTCAAAAGGTCCAAACTTTCAGGTCTAAGATAAATTCTGGGGAGTAGCGTGCCACACGGTGACTATAGGAAATAATGTGTGTGTATGTATTCAGCTACTCAGTCGCGTCTGACTCTTTGTGACCCCATAGACTGTAGCCCATTAGGATGCTCTGTCCAAAGGATTTTCCAGGCAAGAATACTGGAATGGATTGAAATGCCCTCCTCCAGGGGATCTTTCCGACCCAGGGATTGAACCCATGGTCCCCTGTGGCCCCTGTATTGGCACACAGATTCTTTACCACCGAGAAACCTGAAAAGCCCCATAGGTAATAATACTGTATATTTGAAAGTCGCTGAGAGATTAGGTCTTAGAAGTTCCCATCATAGGAAGAAAGAGAACAAATTGTAACTATGTGTGGTGGTGGATATTAACTACACTTATTGTGGTATAGTTATTTTACAATATATACATATATCAAACCATTACATCTAAAACTAACACAATGTTATACACTTATTTTGCAATATATCCATATATCAAACCATTATGTTGTACATCTAAAGCTAATATAATACTCTATCTCAATTTAAAAAAAGAGAGCGAGACTAAAAACCAGTAGTGTGACCAATACAAAAATCCTCAAAATCTTAAAGCGGTAACCACAGTCCTGAGGATGACCAAGGGTAAAAAGAACCCATTTCTCAAATCCAGGTAATTATTTAGGCTACAAGCATCCTTATTGTACAGCTCAGAAGGGTCCCCAGGCCTCAAGTTCACTGTGAAAGCAGGGAGGAAAAATGTTTCCCTTTATTTTATTCTTTTTTGTCCTCACTGTATGGCTTGTGGAATATTAGTTCCCTGACTAGGGATCAAACCCACACTTTCGACAGTGAAAGTAAGGAGTCCTAAGCACTGGACCTCCAGGGCATTCCCCAAAATGCTTCCCTTTAGACAAAGCTTTGGTCAAGGAAAAGATTACAGACTGCCTTCTTTGCTCCGCACCTGAGGGCAGGCTCTGGGGAGGTGGTCCTTGTGGGAACGGCTCATGCTGGCCAGGGCTTATATATATATATATGGCTTCTTAAGGTGGCGAGAGCTCTTCTGTCCCCTAACTCACCCACTTCCTTGGTCTCTTAGACTGACCCATGCCAATGCTGGGGATCCTTGACATTGTCCCCAATTCCCCACAACCTCACGGTGCTCCAGGAAAGTGAGAGCTCAAAATGACAAACACTGGGGAATGAGTAGCCTTTTTGGTTGGAGTTGGGCTTCTGGCTGATACTCTTTTGGATTATCATTCATTCATTTCTATAAATGAGCTGTTCAGTCAATCTGTTTAGCTGCTGCTGGGGTCAATGACTGCCAGACTTTAAAAAGCATTTTTGGGGTGCTTGGAGTGATTGTGAGGGGGGAATTGGCCCAGGGAAGGAAGAAAGACATTATTCTCTCTGCAGGAAGCACCATGTCTCAGAGTCATTTCATTCATATATTAAAAGCCATGACCTCATTTTGGACCACAGGCTAGTGAGATTACAAGTCAGGAGAATAAAGACGATGACAGCTACAATAATCTTCAGTAACTTTTTGAGGACTTACTATATGTGAAGCATTTTTAAAAGCACTTTATACATTTTAGCTCTTTTGATGTGCATCATAACAGTGACAAACACTATTTCTATCCGTACTTCCCAGATGCAGGAATTAAGGAAAAGAGGTGAGGTTACTTGCCTAAAGTCACATGGCTAGTAAGTTCACATACGCTTCTCTCAGTCTTAGATTGGTGGGTCTCAGACTTTAACAAGCAACAAAATTCCCCTGGAGCATTCATTAAAACATAGATGACTGGGTCCCACTTCTAGAGTCTCTGTCCTTAGATGTTTGGGATGTTCTTAGATGTCCTTAGATGTTCTAAGTTCACAGGTAGGGCTGCTGTTGCTTCCCAATGGTCACACTTGGAGAACCATGATCTTACATAAGCACTTTACAAATGTGGGGTAAAAAGAATGTTCATTGAAAAATTGTGGCACATGTCATTTGACTTTTACCCTGTACACTTCTGGCACAGGAGCCCATTTTTATGACAAGGGCAGGTCATTTTCTCTCTTTCCTACAAGACCATGATCATTTGAACCGTCAGTACCTGAGTGCTTCTTGTAGATTTCCCACACCACAGGATGATGACTTTCCTTCTCCTGAGTCATATGCTACAATGACCGTGGGAGTCCTGTGTCTGGCAGTCATCATTCAGTGATTGTGCTCAGTCGCTCGGTTGTGTTGGACTCTTCGCGGTCCCAAGGACTGCAGCCCACCAGGCTCCTCTGTCCATGGAATTTTTCAGGCAAGAATACTGGAGTGGTTGCCACTTCCTACTCTAGGGGATATTCCCTACCCAGGGATCAAACCCACATCTCTTGTGTCTCCTGCACTCATATGCAGATTCTTTACCACTGAGCCACCTGGGAAAGTATATACATCTAAACAAAGGAATACTACAAAGCTGGGGAAGAATGATGGTCTTCCTGAAATCTGTTTTCCAGTTTTTATTGGCTATATGGCTGGCCAGTTAGATCAATAATTTCCTAGCTTTCTGTGCAGCTAGGGGTGGCCATGGAATTAAAGGCTCCTGAGATGAGGTGGATGCAGCTTTCATTTTACTCTCTTTATAAGAAAACTGCATACCTTTGGTGTCCTTACTTTCTCCTTTCTTTGAGCTGGTATACAGAGAGCATAGCAACCAGCTTTGATCTTACAGATGATGACAGTGCCTAGGTAAGAGCAAGGCAACAAGACAGCAGGGACCTGGGTATCTGAAAGACCGTATGGAGAACAGTTTCTCCACCAGGCTGGACCTCACATCTCCAACCTATTTACGGCAGAGAAACAGTCTTCTTATTTTATTTAAGTCACAGAATTTTAGGATTGTTGTTTCTTTGTTATTATCATTTGCAACAACAAAGAAAAATGGAGTTTGCAAGAACAAACAAAGGTGGAGTGTGATGGTATATATTGGTTATCTAAAATTACCATCTACCCTCTAAAATCACCCTCGGTGGATGTGCTAATTCACTTTAGTTGTGTCTGACTCTTTCTGACCCTATGGACTGTAGTCCGCCAGGCTTCTCTGTCTGTGGGATAAAAATACTGGAGTGGGAGGCCATTCCCTTCTCTGAGGGATCTTCCCAATCCAGGGATCATGTCTCCTGCATTGGCAGGCAGATTCTTTATCACTGAGCTACCTGGTAAGCCCTTACCCATACACACATACACACATCAGTGCCTAAAGACTCCTCCTGAAAGGATATCTAATGAACTGATAACAGTTGCATCAGCTGGATTTAGGGGAATAGGAGGTTGTAGTAGAAAAGTAGCACCTTCTATAACATATATCATTTTCACAGTTTGATCAGTTTGATTGATCAATGTTTAGTGAAAACATTTTAAATAAACCAAACCAAAAAAATAAAATGCCAACAAGTAAATATGAATTGTTATCCAAATAGGATGAGATGGCTGGATGGCATCACGTACTCGATGGATGTGAGTCTGAGTGAACTTCAGGAGATGGTGATGAACAGAGAGGCCTGGTATGCTGCAATTCACTGGCTCACAAAGAGCTGGACACAACTGAGTGACTGAACTGAACTGATACAATCATCCCTAAGACAGCAAGCTGGTATTAGAATCTGATGTTGCTTCTTTTAATTTTTTCTCAGACTAATAAGTCACATTGAATAAAATAATGTTTTTTTTTCTATGTAAAAAGCAGTTTTCTAAAGAAACAGTTTCTTTGCAGAGTTAATATCTTTGCTATAACACACAAATATTTGGAAGTTCAAGTTGGAAGTGCAGGAAAATAAACGGTGTCATCAATAGCAAATGTGTTCAACACGCAAAAATAACAGTGAGACATAATGAACTCCATATTTCATGTTTAGAATAGCAACTTTTTTTAAATCAAAAGCATTTAAAATGCACCTAATTGATATGGTTTGTGTCTTGAAACAAAGCAGCTCATGCCCACAGATTTGCAAAAGTTTTTTGCAAACAATGAACAAACTCTGTTCCCTAGGAAATTTACTGAAAGTTTATTTTAGATTGTGTTCTTTCAAAGGAAAAAGGAGATTTTGGAATGAGCTAGAATACTTAGTTAGCAGTTCATTTCAGTTGCTCAGTCATGTCCGACCCTTTGCGACCCCATGAATCGCAGCTCACCAGGCCTCCCTGTCCATCACCAACTCCTGGAGTTCACTTCACTGACTGAGCGAGTCAGTGATCATCCAGCCATCTCATCCTCGGTCGTCCCCTTCTCCTCCTGCCCCCAATCCCTCCCAGCATCAGACTCTTTTCCAATGAGTCAGGTCTTCCCATGAGGTGGCCAAAGTACTGGAGTTTCAGCTTTAGCATCAGTCCTTCCAAAGAAATCCCAGGGTTGATCTCCTTTAGGATGGACTGGTTGGATCTCTTTGCAGTCCAAGAGACTCTCAAGAGTCTTCTCCAACACGACATTTCAAAAGCATCAATTCTTTAGCGCTCAGCCATCTTCACAGTCCAACTCTCACATCCATACATGACCACAGGAAAAATCATAGCCTTGACTAGA
>SJYV01043475.1:0-26822 GCA_006410875.1 Neotragus pygmaeus | reverse complement strand
TCATTTTTGAGATTGCATCCAAGTACTGCATTTCCAACTCTTTTGTTAACCATGATGGCTACTCCATTTTTTTTGAGGGATTGCTGCCTGCAGTAGTAGATATAAAGGTCATCTGAGTTAAATTCATCCATTCCTGTCCATTGTAGTTCACTGATTCCTAGAATGTCGACGTTCACTCTTGCCATGTCTTGTTTGACCACTTCCAATTTGCCTTGATTCGTGGACCTGACATTCCAGGTTCCTATGCAATATTGTTCTTTACATCATTGGATCTTGCTTCTATCACCAGCCACATCCACAGCTGGGTATTGTTTTTGCTTTGGCTTCATCCCTTCATTCTTTCTGGAGTTATTTCTCCACTGATCTCCAGTAGTGTGTTGGGCACCTACTGCCCTGGGGAGTTCCTCTTTCAGTATCCTATCATTTTGCCTTTTCATACTATTCATGGGGTTCTCAAGGCAAGAATACTGAAGTGGTTTGCCAGCAGAGATAATAGCAATTCTTTGTTTAGGACCTGAGGTTTGGGTTATGTAAATACCTAGGGAAAAGTTGGAGATAGCAAATTTTCCCCCGCATTTGTCACCATTTACAGGCTGTTAGCTACATCAGTCCACCTCAGATCATCAGCAGGTAGCAAAGTTTTTAGAACTTTCCAAGCCATGGGATGACCAGTGCCACAGGTAATTCACCAGATGAGCTTGACAACATCTAAACCAGCCTATTGCCTTTGAAATAAATTAAGCCCCCTGAATACATGCTTGGATGTCCCAGCAATGTCACATTGCTACAGATGTTTCTAAAGGTTTATTTCTATAATTATTGTGTCCCAGATCTACTCAGTCAGTTCATAAAAGGGATCAGTCACTGGGCCAGACACCAAGTAATACTGAGGTGGATCCCAGATAATAGGTGGGACGTGACTTGGGTCAGAGGAAGTCTGGTTGGCTTGTCTAATAAGTTGAACTGTGTCCTCTGGAAAGACATGTTCAAGTCCTAAGCCCTGATATTGTGAATATGACCAAATTTGGAAGTAGGGTCTTTCTAGCTAGAATCAAATTAAGATGGAATCATACTGGATTGGGGAGGGCCCTAAATCCAGTGATGTTCCAATGTTCCTGTGTGCATAGTCGCTCAGTCGTGTCTGACTCTTTGCAATCCCCTGTACTGTAGCCCGCCAGGCTCCTCTGTCCAGGGGATTTCCTGGGCAAGAATATTGCAGTAGGTTGCCATTGCCTTCTCCAGGGGATCTTCCCAATCCAGGGATCAAACCTATGTCTCTTGCATTGCAGGTGGATTCCTTACTGTCTGAGTCACCAGGGAAGCCAAACCCAGGGATGGGTGTCTGTTTAAAGGGAGAGATGTAAAGATCCGAGGGGACGAAGGGAGGACANGAGTGGGTTGCCATTTCCTTCTCCAATGCATGAAAGTGAAAAATGAAAATGAAGTCGCTCAGTCATGTCCAACTCCTAGCGACCCCATGGACTGCAGCCTACCAGGCTCTTCCTCTGTCCATGGGATTCTCCAGGCAAGAGCACTGGAGTGAGGTGCCATTGAATACCTATGAAATTGGAGTCCCTGAAGAAGAGGGAGGAAGGAAGAGATGGATAAGAAAAAAATTGAAGAAATTATGGTTGAAAGTTTTCCATATCTGGTGAAACCTTTATTTTAAAATAAAATAAAATAAAATTTTATTAAATTAAAAAAATGTATTAAATCACTCAAATCCAGTGATAAAAAGGAAATCTTAAAATCAGTGTGTGTGTTGGGAGAAGGGAAACATGCTAGATACAAAAGAACAGCAAAGATTACAGGTGATTTCTTATCAGACACCATAGAAGTGAGAACACATTGGAATAATATCTACAAAGTGAAAGGAGGAAACCAACAATTGTCAGCCTAGACTTCTACCTGGAAGCCCAAGACTCTTGCGATGCAGCAAAAACAGACCTAAGAGGGCAGTTCATAGCAAAACAAGTTTACCTCAGGAAGCAAGAAAATTCTCGAAGAACCTAACCTCATGTCTAAAGGAGCTAGAAAAAGAAGAACCAGCAAAACCACGACTGGTGCCCAGGTTCACACTTTTGGTGCTTCTCTTCTCTAATGCAAAATCTCTTTTGTCCATGCAGAGTGACATCTGGCTATCGCACTGCCCTGAACTGGGAGAACGGGATGTGAGGAAGCCATGCAGTTATCATGAGTCTCCCATACATATGCTCACTTTTCTGTGGAGCCCTCTACTGAGCCACCCATGCCAGAAATCTGTTGATCATCCAGTGCCCATGACGATGCAGTTATAGTTTCAATGTCTGTAGCTAGGATGACTGAGAGAGTGATTTCTTGTTAACAGCGGGAAAAAAAAAAAAAAAAGGTTCAGGTTGGAAGATGCTGAGATTGTGGACGTGTTGATTTCCAGGTGCCAGCAGGGCATCCAGGTGGAGATTTCTAGCAGTCAGTTGGAAATACCACTGTACATGACAGATTGCTGCTCTTGGTTACAGAAATGAAAGCTCAAGAGCTTTTCTGAAAAGTTTAAGCTGTGGTTTGACAGGAAGCATACTGTTTCTAAGAAGGAAAACACTCAGGAGCATTCGCCTGTGGAGGATAGACCACGGGGAGGAAGGGAAAGAGAGAATCGAGGAGGAGGGGTCGGAGCATTTGGAGAATGCCTCTCTGGCCAGTAAAAGGCCAGGCAGCACCAGGCACAGTTTTTGTGGTAGATCCTTTACTAGCAGTTCTTCCCAACATGATTTTTTCTCCTTCTCTGCCTGATGAAATCTCTTCCCTCTCGCCCTATTCCATGTCTGATCCTATTTTTCTAGCCTGGAGCCCTCTGTGGGAGAAGGCGGCGTGGAAGACAACGGTCTGGCTGTAGACTTTTCACTTTGCCGCACTGGGATGGCGGACAGTAAGGAAGAGGTTCGCAGGGAAAGTCTTGAGGCTCTGGCTGCCCTTTTTGATTTGTGCATCAATGCTGCGGAGTTGACAGCCTGCCTGAGAGAGGCTGAAGAGATGTGTGTTCTGCATGTCTGAAATTTATTCCTTTCGCTCTGGAAGATGGGACACCACATAACGGCCATGAAGAAGTAATTTTGATCCTGCAACGATCTTGGCACCAGTTCCAGAAAGACATATGGACATAATCTTTGGGACATTTGTAGAACCTTCCCTTGAGGACTGTCTTTGCAGGCTCGGGTTCACTTCAAGACCTATGGCACTCACTTTAGCTTGGGTCTGTTTCTACTTAAGAGATAAAAAGCTAAATTGTATTCCATTGAAAGAACTAAAAATATTAATGTAAGAGCAAGTCATCATTATGACACATATCAATTTCTCACCTCTGAGGCGGTGCACAGAAGCAGGGCCCTGGATAATAACCCAGCCATGGTTAGGAGAAAAGAGGTAGATCTTAGCACACACTGTGAAAATATGAGTTTTCACCATGCTGGGAGCCAGCATCTTTGGCTACAAACCTACAGAGAGGTGACAAACAGAAAAGTCTTCTTAGGAATGAAAATGTGCTTAAATGTTATTCTCTAACAAGCTATTCTGAATGTAGGACCCTACATATCAGGTATATTTAAGGTATATTTATTCATATATTATATTAATATATTTATTTCTCACTGGAACAGATTTCAATCTATATACTTTTTTATTTTAAAATAGATGAGATAGCATAATAAATTCAGCCAACTTTTCCCTAAGTTTCTGTGTGGGTTTAGGAAGTAGCCACTTACTCAATTTAAACTTCATTTATGGCCTTCATTTAATACTAGTCCTTGTTTTCCTTGATAAGTCTAATGTGGTGAGAGATAAAACTCAGAAAATATCTAAGCTCACCCCTAAGGAAAATGACCATGCTTGCCCCAAAAGTCACCCCTTAAAATTCGCTCCCAGAAGAATGCCACTTAAGAGGTCTGCTGGGAGCCAATTTTTATTCATTTACTAGTGTTTTGTGAATCCCCTTTGAGAAAATTCTTAGGAGTTGTACTACTGGGAAAAGGAGAAAGAAACAAACTGTAGAGACAGACATTCCCTGGGGTCTGAGGTCTTCCTTGCTCCATGGTTTTCCCCCAAGGAAACACTCAGAAGCATCTTGCTAAAAAAAACTGACTTGGCTGATGACCAGCTTTAGAGGACAGGTGTGTGTGTGTGTGTGTGTGTGTGTGTGTGTGTGTGTTTGTCTCAGTGGTCATTACACTATCAAGATCTAAGTAAATGACTTGTCTATGAACCTTGGCTGAGAAAAATGAGTGACCACAAACTCTCCTGTATTCCTTCTCATCTCGGTTATACTGAAGTCANGTGTGTGTGTGTGTGTGTGTGTGTGTGTGTGTGTATGTCTCAGTGGTCATTACACTATCAAGATCTAAGTAAATGATTGTTCTATGAACCTTGGCTGAGAAAAATGAGTGACCACAAACTCTCCTGTATTCCTTCTCATCACGGTTATATTGAAGTCAGTCTTAGAATCTGATGATAGATCCAGAGACTGTTAGATCTTAAAAAGTCTCAAGAGGTCCCCTGGTCCAGCCTCCTGAGTCTCAAGGTTAGTGAATAGCACACTGTAGGGATGCTGCGACACCAGCTGGCTATCAGGACCTCACATGATGTTTGGGAATGCACAAGCAAAATCTCCCCGCCCACATCTGAGAAAGAATGGAGGGATATGTGTTCAACATGGCTACAGCTTTCTTTTTGTGGCTGGAAACAAGATGGACAATGGATCCTTAGTTTTATCCAAGTAGGACAAACTTGTTTTCTTAGTTCTGGTCCAAACAAATAAACTAGGAAAGGGCTCTGACTGATCTTACTTAAGTCAGATATTTCCTTCCTTCAGGACCCAAGAAACCATGGCTGTGTGTGTGTGTATGCAGGTGCTCATGTGTGTATGTATACAATAACCCTGGCTTGATGGGTATGTGACTTGTACAGTGGTATAGGGACCTCTGCCTAGAAAGATCTCATGCTTGGATAAAAGTTTTGCTATTGCCACCTAGAAATCCTCAGTAATATTTAGACAGTGGATTCTGAATTTTAATTGTGGATTGGACCCCGTCAGTCATGTAGCCAACTGTAGCATGGAGTCCTGGCTCAACTTGGAAATCCTGAACAAGGTCACATGGGCGGTATGGGTGTGGAAGAGGAAATAATTCCCAGGATCAGTGGGTAGATGGTGGCCCATACAGTTAGCATAGTTCCAAGAACTGAAAGGACATGAAACATGAAAGGCATGGTCCTTGCCCTCAAAACCCTCAGTCTAGTAAGACGATTCTCTTTTTGAAAAGTTGTTTCTGCAATATCTACATAGCCAAATGAATATATTTATCTTGAGTGCTAATGGGAACATCTAACTGCTGTAGGAAAGTGGAGGAGTCTCAAGAAATTAAAATAGAACTACCATATGATCCAGTAATTCCACTTCTGGGTATATATCCAAAGGAAACAAAATTGCTGTCTTGAAAAGATATCTGTACTATGTCTATTGTAGCACACAATAGCCAGTGTATAGAAACAACCTAGGTGTGTATGTGTGTACACACACACACACACATAGAGAGAGAGAGATTTTATATATGAATAACACTAGATGGAATGTTATTAGTTTTTAAAGAGAAGAAAATCCTGTCATTTGTGACAATATGGGTGAAACTGAAGGATAGAGAAAGACAAATACCGCATGGTATCACTTATATGTGGAATATTTTTAAAAAATCGAGGTTGAACTCAGAAACAAAGAGTAAAGAGGTGGTTGTCAAGGTCGTTGGGGTGGAAGAAACAGAAGAAGTAGGAAAAAGAGTACAAACTTTCCGTTGTAAGATGAATAAAGTCTGAGGATCTAATGTATAGCCTGGAAACTCTAGTTGACAACACTGTCCTGTGTAATTAAAATCTGCTAAAAAAAAAAAAAAATCTGCTAAGAGTGTAGAACTTAAATGTTCTCACCCCTCCCCCAAAAAAGGTAAATATGTGAGATGATACATATGTTAATGAACTCAGTTACAGAATTCCTTCACAATGTATCTGTATACCACATCATCATGTGTGTGTGTGTGTGTGTGCTCAGTCACTCAGTTGTATCTGACTCCCTGTGACCCTGTGGACTGTAGTCCACCACCACTTTTCTGTCCATGGAATTTTCCAGGCAAGAACACAGGGATGGGTTATCATTTCCTACTCCAAGGGATCTTTCCAACCAAGGGATCAAACCTTCATCTTTTGCATTGGCAAGTGGATTCTTTACCACTGAGACACTTGGGAATCATCATATTGCACCCTTTAAATATCTTATAATTATATTTTGTCAATTATACCTCAATAAAGCTAAAAAAATGTAAGTAAATAAATGGAGAATGTCCATCTTTGCTTTCAACATCACAAAGAATAATTTTTATAAAACTGTAAACTAGTCTGTGACTACAGATGGAAGTAAGAGTCTCTTGTACAACGAGTGATACCATTCTAGCAACAGTCACTATTACAGTGTGTTAAAAATATTTTCTCTACCAAATATATATGCACCCTAGTGTTCATAGCAGTAATATTATATTCATAGTAGCAGAAACATGGAAGCAACCTAAATGTCCATTAACAAATGAATAGATAAAGAAGATGTGGTAGGTTTATTTATATACAGTGAAATACTACTTATCCATAAAAAAATGAAATAGTATCATTTGCAGCTAAACATAGACCTAAAGATTATCATGCTAAGTGAAGTAAGTCAGAGAAAGACAAATATCATATGATACAACTCATATGTGGAATGATACATGATACAACTCATATGTGGAATGATACATGATATAACTCATATGTGGAATGATACACGATACAACTCATATGTGGAATGATACATGATACAAATGTAGAAAAATGATATGAATCAAATCAAAATAAATGTACTTACAAGACAGAAACAGTCTCACAGACATAGATAACAAATTTACAGTTACCAAAGGTGATAGGGGCATGGGGGGATAAATTAGGAGTTTGGGATTAGTGGGATTAGCAGATATACACTGCTATCTAGATAAACAACAAGGACTTCGTGTATAGCACAAGAAACTATATTCAATATTTTATAATAAATTATAATGGAAAACAATCTGAAAAAAATTCTTTATACCAAGATCTGTGAAGACTAGGACAAAGTAAGACCTGGAATGGTGCCTGTTCCCTAGTAAGGCTATAGATGAATGAAGTGAAAGTGAAAGTCACTCAGCTATGTCCAACTTTTTGCGATCCCATGGACTCCACAGTCCATGGAACTCTCCAGGCCAGAATACTGGAGTGGATAGCTATTCCCTCCTCAAGGGGATCTTCCCAACCCAGGGACCGAACCCAGGTCTCCTGCATTGCAGGTGGATTCTTTACCATCTGAGCCGCCAGGGAAGCCCAAGAATACTGGAATGGATAGCCTATGCCTTCTTCAGCAGATCTTCCTGACCCAGTTCTGCATTGCAGGTGGATTCTTTACCAGGGAACTTAGGTGAATATAAATAGGAGAAGGTAGTTGAATTGAAGAATAAAAGGAAGGAATGAAGGAAGGAATGAAGGAAGGAGGGAGGTGATTTGGCCATGCTGTGGTTTTCAAGGTAGACAGGCTGTCCAGGAAGATGATGGGTGAAAACCATAAAAATAAAACGCAAGCCATACCTAGAGCAATAAATTGTGTGAAATGTTAATTGGGTTTTACTCTCAGAACTCTTCCTTTCATTATTCTATTTAACACCAGACATTAAAAATTTAATCAGAAAATTCCATCTGGCCAACAATTTTAATTTATGAAATTCCTTTGGCTTCTGAAAATTAAAAGCAATCCTCTGAGTGAATTGAGAATTCTAAGAGAGCCCCAAACGGCCCTGAACAAAGACTCTGGAGTGTCATTTCCTTTTATATTGTAACATCATTGAGTCACTTGCAATCTATAAATAAACTTGTATTTTACAGGAATGCCTCTACAAAAAGCAGCAGCATGCTGGAATTCAATACACAAGGCTATTTTAAAAAGTGTTTTGATTTTTAGAAATTAATTATAGGCCCTAGATAACACAGGAGTTAGAACTTGGCTTACTACAAGTTTTACATTGCTTAACAAGCCTTTAAAACAATTCATCTACATCTGTGCTTTATTTTCAGTGCACATCAGTGCTACTCAAAGATTTCATTGATTATGCTTGTCCTCTTCTACAGCAGGAAAACTGGGATCACTGATATTCTGAAATCAGTAAGCAATGCTGTTTACCTTTAAATACACACACACACACATAAATATAAATAAATATATATACTTGGTGCTCCTGTTTTTAGATCTCTTTGGTTTCCCTCGGTGTAAAATAAGGAGCTGTCTGATACAAAATGAATCTTTGATACAAAAGTTGTTCCCTTAGAAACATACAAGGGAAAAGCAAGGAAAATTTTGAAGCAGTGTTCATTATGGCAGGAAGGCATGTTCAACTGTAACTTTTGAAGAAATAGCATTACTAAATAATGAAAACTTTTGGCATAAATATATTCCTCCAGTTGAACTCGTTCATCAGTTCCATATCAGAGGATAACAGAGAAGAGTTCTTGACATAGAGGTTACTTTGATGAAACCAGATGCCTGGGAAACATTATAGTCTTTACCTTATAGACAGGGCTTCCCTGGTGGTCCAGTGGTTAAGAATCCACCTGCCAATGCAGGAGACATGGGTTCAGTCCCTGGTCTGTGAAGATCCCACACCCCGAGGAGCGACTAAGCCGGTGCCCCACGACTACCAAAGCCCACCCTACAGTCCCTGCTCTGCAACAACAGCAACCACTGCAGGGAGAAGCCCGTCCACAGCTGGGGAGCAGCCCGCTCGCCACAGCTGGAGAGCAGCCCTGCTTGCCACAGCTGGAGAGGAGAGCAGCCCCCGCTCGCCGCACCTGGGGAGCAGCCCCACTCATCACAGCTGGAGAGCAGCCCCTGCTTGGGGAGCAGCCCCCGCTCGCCACAGCTGGAGAGCAGCCCCCGTTCGCCACAGCTGGGGAGGAGAGCAGCTCCCGCTCGCCGCAGCTGGGGCGCAGCCCCGCTCGCCACAGCTGGAGGGCATCCTCGCTCGCCACAGCTGGACCGCAACCCCCGCTTGGGGAGCAGCCCCCGCTCGCCATAGCTAGAGAGCAGCCCCGCTTGCCACGGCTGGAGTAAGCCGTGCACGGCCAAAAGCAAATACAGCTTTCTTAAAAGGGACAGTATAATATAGAAGTGATAGAATTTGAAAATTTTAGACCTCAGAAAGTAAACGTTAACTGCTCTTTCAAGAAAATGGGCTTAGAAGTATAGGAAGAAAGGTGAGTATTTCTGCCTCTGTCTTGATTAACAACAATTAAACGTCTAGGTCTTATCTGTGTTTTTCCCTAGATAACAACCCACGGGTGGTTTTATCCTAGGAATCCCTTTGAAGGGACGCAGACAACAGCCAAAGTCACCAGAGGCAGGACAGGAGCTCAGCTATGTGACTCGTGTAACAGAAGCGGATCGATTTTCCTTAATTTGGCCTGTCTTGCCACATTACACTTCACAGACAGAGTGAAGATTACAACTTCCAAGCTTGTTGTTTCTTGACAATGGAAAATAAATAGCAGCATTTTTTTTTTGAAAGAAGAGAGAATAAACACATTTGATTCAATGGTGCCACAGAAATCCAACCAAAAATACATACTCAATTTTATTTTTCAACTCCATGGACAACAACTATTAACTGACACAGTGAGAAGCACAGTTCGTGTGATCTGTTACACAACAGAACCCATGCAAAGGGATATTATCACTTCGAAATAAGTGGCACCTTAGATCTCTCTTGGGCAAAGAGAACAGAAGGGTGTAAGGCTAAGGCTAGATAGAATTTCTAGAAAGACATAATAAACAATGTAAGCCAACAGCAAAATCCTCTTGGTGTTCCTTTGGGGAAGTGAGCTACTATTCCAGGAAACAGAATTGCTATGAAAGAGGTGGTTATATAGCTGCTCACGTCCTCCTGTCATAGACCCCAAGAGAAAGGCCCCAGGCACCTAAAACGGTCGCTGGTCTTGAGAACTAAGCAAGATGGATTACTTTCTTTCCTAAACTCCTGCTTCTTCATTTTGACATCTGCTCTGGATACAAGACTCAGAGAGATTGTGCAATGTCAAACCAACCCTCATAAATTGTGGGAACACTTCACGTGATTGTGTGTTTCAGTGTGGCAAGTAAGTACAAGGAAATGCATTTAATTAATAAATTTATATAAAAATTTAAAAGTCACAAGCTCTGAATCATTGCAAAATATTTCCCAGAGACACTTTACCAATGCACTATGGCAGCCCAAATAAAGACGAAAGCCTTAGAGAATATTGGGGTAGATGCAAGCATGGCATTTTATATAATCTTACTTGTCTATGTCTTTTGAAAAATATAGTACCCAGTCCTTTTCTTAACATCATTTCTTTCCATTATTACTACGTGCAAAAGGGGATGAAAGTGCCTTTTAGCAGGAAAACTGGTCTAAGTGTAGAATCAACATTAACATGAAATCATTGTTGAGTCAAGTTATCGAATCTTATTCGTGAATTAGAATCTAGAGTAGGACTCCAACGAGGCATGAATAATGTCTGTGCTGGTCTTTCCCTCTCTAATTAGTATTCATGAATTGCTGGGCATTTTTTGCCGTCTCTCTCTTTGCATTTATCTCAGTCATTGTATCATTTGATTGCTAATGTGTTTGAATTGAGCCGCTTGATTTTAATTCAATCTGGCACCTCTTCATGGAGTACTAAATTTCCTTTCAACGGCCATACGTTGAACTGCAGGGATCCCTGAAGGCTCTGCCACCAAGAAGGTTTCAGCCTTTACTGCTTCATGCAGCCCACCCACTCTTGGTTCAAGGGCAGCCTAGATACAGAGATTCCAGCCCAGATACTCACAGGTAATGACACCGGTTACCTGGCAGGATGGGCAAGATAAGCCTGTTCTCTTCTGTGCCGCCCTGCGGACTCTGACACATCCTCCTTTCCTAGCAAGTAGGGGTCCACCCAATGAGGGGAAGGTGTCATCAGAGCTTGTGCATCTTGGTGGCATAGCTCTGTTCCATCATAATTGTACTCCTTGAAATCGTTGGACTTAAATTTGAGAGACCCAGCTCTCATCCAAAAACATCATCTGTTTGAAATCTAAAAGCTTTTGATCATTATATGTGGATGATCCTAAAATAAGATACTGCTTAGAAGTGTGTGTGTACAAACTCTATAATTTTAAAGACCAAATACCCAATTTCAAAACACAACAGACAGAGCTTCTCAGTGCCTATCGGGAATCTGAGCACATAGCTTCCAGGCGTGCTGAGTTTCACATGTTCTCCTGCCCATTACTAGCAACTCGGGAGTATCTTCTTTCAAGCAAGCTGTGTCAGAGGCATGTCGAAAGGGGTAGTTTCTTTCTTACACATAATTCCTGACTGCTTCTAAGATTAGTCAGCTTTCTAGAAAAGCAAAAGCCTGAGAAACAGCACACCATCCCTTAAGACCATCTCGTAGAAGGAGGGGCGTGGAGAGATGACAGTTCATGGACCAGGCGTGGCTCCTGGTGGTGATGCGCTGGGCCCTTCTTCCCCAGACAATACTTCATTTCTACTAAGACACTGGACAGGATGTTCTATTTCCCTGCCTTGGAAGGAAGAAAAAGTTATAGATTTCTTTGCTCAGAGCAATCTTCCAGAAAAAGCAATTGTTCCCTCCACATCAGTATTTTACCAGAATCAAGACTTAAGAGTAAAAATAAAAGGAAATGAATCCTGTTCTCTCGATTTCCCAGCATGCACATATTCTCAGCACTTTTATCCCCCTAATGACACTCAACTGGGACCTACCTATAAGGTGGTTTTACTAAAAAGAAATTTTGTTTTCAAAATGTTTTAAAAAAAAAACAACTGGACTTCCTCTAGTGCCCATGTACTTCCAACCTGAAAATGATGCTGTCCGTTTTTGTCATCTGTACATCATCTGCAGTAGACATTTTATTCCTTAGAGAATTTGTCCTGACCTTCCTCCCTCCCTACATGATGTAACATTCAAGACAGTAGGCTGGGTGTTATAACTGTAGAACAGATAGAAACTAACAGTTGCACAGAGGAGCTAAATGCACAACCGCATTTAAAAATACTCAGATAGCCATCCACGCCCAGTCTGTTAGGCTGCAAGGGGCATTTTGTTTTTTAGTCTGCTAGATATCTTTAAAGTGCTGCCTTTGTTTCCACAAAAGTCATTAGTCAAATAAAAGGTGTGTTAACACAATTTTCAGATTCAGAATTATATTCAAGTCAATTTTGAGATAGACTGCCATGATACATTATTCAAATGAATCCTTTTAATTTTACTTGAAATTTCAATGTTTCCATTAAAACTGTTTACTTCGTTTTAAAAATGGAAACAGACCCATTTGTGTCATTTCCTCACATTGTACCCATGTTGCTGAAGAAGTTATAAATCCTAGAATATTGTTTCTATACATCATTTCCCCCATCTCAATCCAGCGAAAGAAGGAGAAGGAAAGTGCAATTAAATACTACTTAGATTTGAGGGAGAAATTATTTGTGTTTGGAAATCAATGTGTTTTCTACAGATACCCGAGGATTTTGAGGCAAGCACAGAGGTAAGCCAGTCTGTTCCAACTCTGATGTTCAAAGACTCTCTCAAGAATACTAAACAAAACCAAACATGTTATTTTAGACATATTTCCTAACCATTGCCATTTATAAGTAACAACTTGAAATTCTGTCCTGGCTTACATACCTTTTCAAGAACCTGTTCTAAATTTATTTGTACTGTGTCAATTATGTGAATAAAATAAGAGCTGAGAGGCTCTCCCAAAGAAAAGGTTTTTGCTAGGAACCCCGTCCTAGGAACCTTCTGAGCTTCTTGAAAATGAAAACCTCCATGTCTTCCAGATGACAGCCACCTTTTCGGCGAAACCAAAATAGCTCTCACAGCTCGAGAGCTGTCAGTAAGAGATCTGACAGATATCAGAGTTGGCATGCAGGAGGAACACAAGAGAAACGGTCCCATAGTAGGAAGTTTGGTGGGAGCCCCTGACTAGGCAGGAGGAAAAACCAATGCGCTCCTAGGCACCATACCAAGCACAAGGGCACCAGGGGGCGCTGCTGGTGATGATAATCTGCCGGCAGAAGGGAGCCATCAATCAGCTCCTGTGGGATTTTGAAAGGGTTCGTCATACGCATCAAGCTGGAAGGTCTCCATTTGTTGAAGGGATCAAACATGTGCCTAGGATTTTCTCTCCCTCTAGTGGTGGGGCTTGCCCCTTGGAAGAAAAGCTATGATCAACCTAGACAGCATATTAAAAAACAGAGACATTAGCCAAAAATGTCCATTTAGTCAAAGTTATGGTTTTTCCAGGGGTCATGTATGCATGAGTTGGACTATAAAGAAAGCTGAGCACCGAAGCATTGATGCTTTTGAGCTGTGGTGTTGGAGAAGACTCTTGAGAGTCTTTTGGACTGCAAGGAGATCCAATCTGTCTATCCTAAAGGAAATCAGTCCCGAATGTTCATTGGAAGGACTGATGCTGAAGATGAAACTCCAATACTATGGCCACCTGACATGAAGAACTGACTCATTGGAAAAGACCCTGATGCTGGGAAAGATTGAAGGCAGGAGGAGAAAGGGATGACAGATGATGAGATGGTTGGATGGCATCACCGACGTGATGGACATGAGTTTGAGTATGCTCCAGGAGTTGGTGATGGACAGGGAGGCCTGGTGTGCTGCAAAGAGTTGGACACGACTTAGCAACTGAACTGACTGAATGCTGGGGTGGAATATGCTATTACTGCACGATACTACCTCATAAACAAAGATGAGTTTCCATTACAGCACATTTTGCCCATGAACTAAGGATTTTCATGAGGTGTGTTGTTCTCTTACAGAGGTTTCCAAACACCCTCAAACCCTTCACCCTAGGGAGTGAATTGTCAGTGGGAAGGTGGCAATGGTCTCCCTCTGCTTCCGGCCAAAGGATGCCCATTCTCACTTCTGAGATACCGGATGCTCCCTCCCCTCTGCAGTCCTATCAAAGGTGGAGTCATCATGTGGCCAGAGACAACTCCCTTGGCCCTGAAGCTGGGCCAGGTAAGCCTGAGGGCTGAGTAGGAAAGAGAAGGCAAGCTCACCCAGAGCAAATGTGGGAAACTCAGAGGAGACACACTAGTAAAGGCTCTAAAGAGTGATCTGAACCTGATAGAGCCATAATTGACTAGAGATAAATTCTGGAACCAGTCTCCACTTCTACTTTTCTGTCATTTCTCTCCTTTTCGGTCATATGAAAATATTTCTGGTATAGCAACTTGAATCAGTAATAGCAGATGAAAAAATTAAAAGGATAGAAAAATTAAATAATTTTAATGAAAATAATTAAAGCTGCCTACCTGGTTGGAATAAATTCCATACTATTATAACTGTACAATAGTATTAATGGAAATAGAGCATAGGTTACAGATGTCTAATCAACAGGTTGGGCCTCCCAGGTGACGCAGTGGTAAGGAATTCTCCTGCCAATGTGAGAGACTCAGGTTTAGTCCCTGGCTGGGGAAGATCCCCTGGAGTAGGAAATGGCAACTCGCTCCAGTATTCTTGCCTGGAAAATTCCATGGACAGNGATGTCTAATCAACAGGTTGGGCCTCCCAGGTGACGCAGTGGTAAGGAATTCTCCTGCCAATGTGAGAGACTCAGGTTTAGTCCCTGGCTGGGGAAGATCCCCTGGAGTAGGAAATGGCAACTCGCTCCAGTATTCTTGCCTGGAAAATTCCATGGACAGATGAGTATGGTGGATTATAGTCTATGGGGTCAAAAAGAGTTGGACACTACTGAGCTCACACGTACACAATCAACAGGTTATTGATCAAAAACTGCAAATCTATCCATGTGATATGAGGTATGCAGCTTATCCCCTGCTCAGTATTCAATTAGGCATCAATGATGCTTACTCGATTTCTTCTCTTATACATCTCCAAGGCAACCAAAGTTATATTTTCTGACAAATCTGTTCTTTTCTGATTTCCTTACAGTGAGTAACTTCATCAGCAATCCAGTTGTATAAAGCCAGAAATTCAGAAGTTATTTGACCCTCCCCTAGGCTTCCACCATTATATTTAATCCAGTACCAAATCCTCCAATCTTACCTTCCTAATCTATCTCACAGAGGTCAATTTCTCTCTGCCTCCACCACCACACTATTTCATCATCTCCTTCCCACACAACTACTACTCTGAAGGGATGCACTCCATTCTTTTGTCAAATGCATTCTTCACACAGCACTCCTTCAATCAACAAGCATTTTTGAGAGACCTACTTTGTACTTTGGTAATACTGTGTTGAATAAGGCAGACCAATTTCCCATTCTCAAAGAGCTTGTGGAGATGGAAGATAAACATCAGATAGTCACGAGCATTATGTGGAGTATTAATATAGGGAGATCTAATAGAGAATGGTGGAATAGCTATTCTAAATTGTATGTTCAAATACAAGAAATCAGTGGGCGTTTCAAGAAGGGGACACATTTTGAAGCAGGAAGAAAAAAAAAAGAACTCTACTGGGATGATGGTATTTGCTATCAAGGCTTCCGTTGTATGTAAGGAAAGTGTTTTCAAACACTGGCCAAGATCAAAAAGAAAAATTTAAAACGTTCCTGAGGTTTCAATCTAGGTCTGTCTATCTCCCAAGAACCTGTGCTGAAATATAGTCCTTATGGTCTATGTGAAAGCATCCTATTTTTGTTAACTTCTCTGTATGTCTAGTCCACCAAGAATGTAAGTTCCGTGAACATAGTGGCTATATCTGCCTTGATCACTCCTGAATCCCCCGTGTCTAAGAACCATGCCGAGCATATTGGCATGCAAATAATTATTTCTTGCAGTTATGCTTACATTTGAGTCTGAAGTGGAAAAGGAAGCGGAAAAAAGAGCTGAGTTGGGCGGTTCAGAAATTCTTTACGGAGATGTCAAGGTCATTTACTTCTGCCCGACAGGTTAACTAGTATATAAAATTCCAGCCAGGTTTCTCAGCTTCTATCTCTGGCACCGCCTGCTCTCTCTCTCTCTCTCTCTCTCTCACGTGCTTACAGCTTCAAACCTCTCCAACTCCCCGCTAGGAGGAGTCACACCTTCCGACCCAGAAAGCCTCCCACTCTCCCAGCTATTTCTGCTTCCCGCCTCCTCCTCGCCCTATTCCGGAAGCCTTCCGGTCGCAGTGCTCTCTGGTAATAGTAGTCTTCCGGTCCGAGTCTAGAGCGGTTTATCTAATTTCTTAGAACTACGTTTCCCAGAGAGCCTTGCAGCAGAGGGAGGCTGTGTCACCTGACCGGGATTCTGGAGAAACAATGGCGGCGCCCATGTTGCGCTGGTGCTGTCTTGGAAGGCGTTTTGCTTTCGCCCGGGTTGGCTGCGGTTCTTGCCACAGAAGAGGGCCTCCGACTGGGTCCACGTCCAACGGGAAAAGGGGGCAGAGCTCAGTGGCTCAACAGCCCCACATCACAGCCCAGAAGCCGAGAAAAGGGTATACTATTTCATACCAGTATTGCCCACTTAAGTTGAGGTAGAACTGGGGGACTTGGGAGATGATGGCCACTACAGACTTCCCTGGTGGCTCAGACGGTAAAGCGTCCGCCTACAANGCCCAGAAGCCGAGAAAAGGGTATACTATTTCATACCAGTATTGCCCACTTAAGTTGAGGTAGAACTGGGGGACTTGGGAGATGATGGCCACTACAGACTTCCCTGGTGGCTCAGACGGTAAAGCGTCCGCCTACAATGCAGGAGACCCGGGTTCGATCCCTGGATCGGGAATATCTCCTGGAGAAGGAGATGGCAACCCACTCCATTATTCTTGCCTGGAGAATCCCATGGCTAGAGGAGCCTGGTGGGCTGCAGTTCATGGGGTCACAAAGAGTCGGACACGACTGAGCGACTTCACTTTAAAGCGCAGCCTTAAATCTGGACGTTTTGGTGGGCGGGAACGTGTTGGGCAGTATGTTGCAGCCCTGAAATCTAAATGTTGGGCAGTATGTTGCAGCCCTGAAATCTAAAGGCAGGAAACTGGCTGTCTTATCAGTCCCTACCCTACATGTAAACCACTGTCTTCAGATAGCCTTATTTGGGTAATTTGAGAGTGTAAAATAGCAAGTGTTTTTTTTTTTTTTAATGTTTCACAGAAGAGTGGTTCAGTCACCTTAACTAGTAGTCAGCCCAGTATCAATAGAAGTGGGGTCTTATTTAGCTGACATGTATTTAGCACAACTACGGGCCAGCAGTGTTTTAGTGGTAAAAAGGAGCCTTTACCTACAAGTTCTGGATGGGTGGCCTAGAGTTAGAAAACACCACCCATCTATGGAGGCCTTTCATGTTGAACGTGTGGTGTGTGTTTGTAGACCTAGGAAGATGCAGCCAGTATGAGATCTTCCCTCTGGTTGTGTAGAGGCTGTTGCTTATTTTGCTCAATATCCTCTGAACAGCTGCTTATATTTCACTATATAAGACCTAAATGACATCTTTTTAAGTGCAGAAACATAAGGCATGTGTCAAATATTCATTTTTTCCTTTGAGATAGTTAGGTTGCTGTTATTTTTGCTTTTCTGTTTTAACAGAGAGGAAAATGTCCAGAAATACTGGTTCTGTTCTTTTCATTAAATTAGGTTGTTTCACTGTGAAAAGTGAATGAAAAGTTTTTTTTCTCTTATGTAATGAAACTGCAAAAATAACATTGAATAGGGTTTTTGTGAATGCAGATTTCTGATGACTTCTTAGTTTAATTCCTCTCAATTATAGTTTGTGATTGCAAACTTTAAAAATAAGGAATTCATCAGTACTATAAATACAGAACTTCATGTGTTGAAATGATTGAAACAAAACCAAATGCATGTAAATAAAAATTTTGATAATACAGAAAATTGCTTGAGGGAAGAGCAGGATAGGAACAGACAGAATATGGAGAGAGTATGTGTACGCTAGGCCATCTGCAGATTGCCCAGGATACATGGGTTTGATAATAACCCATAGAATAAGCACACTTAGATGAATCTAGGGAGACCTGTGTATGGAATGTTCATACAGACCCGGCAGTGTAGGAGTGACCAGATAAGAGATTACTGTAGCATTTAAACTGCACTATTGCAGCTTCTTGTGTTTGGTAGCAATTAAGTTTAAAACATGCAAAGGAACCTGACGCTAAGTGTCTGGAATTTAAAGTGATTTGGAGAACCAAGGGAAAAAAAAAAGCTACCCTTGTGATGATTTAATGTTTTCCTTTATGCAGAATTCTGAAGATTATCATTTAGTAGTAATCCATTTTATCTGTATCACTGTGTTTACTTTACTTGCAAACGGTTGTTAGAAAATGAATTCAAAACATGACTGAGAATTTCCCTTCCTTTTTAAATAATGAAAAGTAGAACTATATTTATTTATCATTATTTCTCTAATAGTAAAATCCTGTTTCCCTTAATTCTAAAAATGTTCACAAAATCAGCTTTCTTTATATACTGAGTGATTAACTGGCAAAGGACAGTTAATTTAGAAAATGGTGCTTCTCTTTAAAGTCAGCCAAGCAGTCTCCACCTGACAACCATTTCTAAATTGTTTTCAGATGCCACATTGTTCCTTTCAGTTACCTTGTTTGCATAGTGAACTCTCCTTAGGCCATGTTATAAATGAGTCTTGCTTTGCCAGTCTTCTTGGTGTTCATTTTGCATTACTTTTAATTTAGTTACCCGATACAGTGTAACACATTTTTTAAAGTAGAACGTACAATTTTAATAAGTTAAAAGCGTAAGTGGGAAGTATTAGTAACATTTGCAGTTTAAGCTCATAGAAATTCACTCATGGTAATAGATCTAACCTAATGACTTTTTGGCCATTATGTTCTCCTCTTTAGTGAACGTGAATGGGCAGCTGTAATAGGATTGGAAATTCATGCCCAGATTGCCTCCAACTCCAAACTCTTTTCTGGATCTCAAGTCCACTTTGCAGCGCCTCCCAATTCTTTGGTATCTTTTTTTGATGCATCTCTACCTGGAACTTTGCCGGTAAGGTTTTTATTTAAAGCTGTTTTCATTTGCAAAATGTTCATCCTTCACTGAACATAACTCTTAGGAAATACTTGTTTAGGAAACTTTGAATGAAGTGGGATGGACTAAATGTTTTCTAAAGACTCATCTCTGAATTCTAAGTGTAAATGTCATCCGTTTGTTCATACATTCACGCATTCATCTCACACACAGTTTAGAATGTCTGCCGAATACTAGAATGTCTGTGCTATGAACTGAAATAGAAGGATAAGCAACTATCTTTGTCTCTGAGAAGTTCAAAGGCGAGTTGGGGAGATGTGTCCTGTGTGAGTACTGTGTGATTATTCCTGTGAAGGTCATAAGCACAGTTTAGTTTTGGATCCCCGAGGAGGGATACCTAATTCAGTATGAGGACTGTTGTGAGAAATTAGAGAAGGGGTGTGGTTCATTAAGGAAAGGTCTTTGGGGGAGGTGGTGTCCGAGCTAGCTGAGAAGCCAGGTCGGAGTCAGGCAGATATCTGGGGAAGGAGGAGAAGTCTGGCCAATGGAAACAGCATATGTCACGTGATATTACAGTGTAAGGTTCATAATGATTGTGGTTTTGAAAGTTAAGAAGGGCTCAGTAATGCAGAAAAAGTCAACCATACAATGCTTTGAATTAATCACTCATTTGTGTGCTCCTTTTCACTAAAACCCAAGGAATGACTGGGTCCATTGTACCCATCAGCAAGATTTTTAGCATGTATTTTCATATAGGTGGTTTAATTTTTTAAGAAAAGGATGGAAGGAACAATGTGAATATTTGGGCTAATACTGGGGCTTCCCTTGTGGCTCAGACGGTAAGGTGTCTGCCTACACTGCGGGAGACCCGGGTTCGAGCCCTGGGTCGGGAAGATCCTCTGAAGAAGGAAATGGCAACCCACTCCAGTACTCTTGCCTGGAAAATCCCATGGACGGAGGAACCAGATAGGCTACAGTCCATGGGGTCACAAAGAGCCGGACACAACTGAGCGACTTCACTCACTTGGCTCATAGCCTGTCCAGGACACGCATTATCAACTGGATGTGGGGTTTCCTGCCAGCCTTTCAGGGAAAGTGTATCTGATGGTGATGGGAGGAGGGAGTGGTTGTCCTGGCTGAATTCCATGGTCTCTAACATTTAAATACAAGTGAAAACTGGTTAAACCAAACTCTGGGATTGCAGGGGCAGAAGTTTACTTTTCCCAGAGTCATGGCCCAGAGGAGAAGGCCGTGGGCAGCTGCTCCCGTGTACCTGCTGTACTCAGGGTTTTGGTTGTACTGAGGCAGCGTCTGTGTCTTGGAATTGTCTCTTACTTGCACTTTTTGTCCTGGATGACCCCTATTCCTGTAAACCCTATCTAGCTGCTGCTGCTGCTGCTGCTGCTGCTAAGTCACTTCAGTTGTGTCCGACTTTGTGCGACCCCATAGACAGCACCCCACCAGGCTCCGCCGTCCCTGGGATTCTCCAAGCAAGAACACTGGAGTGGGTTGCCATTTCCTTCTCCAATGCATCAAAGTGAAAAGTGAAAGTCAAGTCGCTCAGTCGTGTCCAACTCTTAGCAACCCCACAGACTGCAGCCCACCAGGCTCCTCCATCCATGGGATTCTCCAGGCAAGAGCACTGGAGTGGGGTGCCATCACCTTCTCCGAAACCCTGTCTAGGGTCATCTTTGAATTGCTGTTGGGTCTTTCTGGGAGAAGACAAACACAGGAGTGTCTTGCCCTCCTTTCTCACTCAACTTCCTCTGTCTTAGTGCATCTGTTTATGGAGAGATTGTTTTTGTGAAGAGTTATAGTTTACATTTTTCAGTTATAAATGTGTGAATTCTCTTTGGGGGCAGAGAGTCAAATATAGTAGAAATAAATATCTATTTAGACAAACAATTCATCACACCTTTCCTTTCTTCCTTCTGAGCTCAGAATTTTTTTTTCCCACATGGTGGTTCATTATCAAGAGACTAGACTTAACTGCAGAGTTCTTTTTAGGTTTTTCCAGCTGGGAATGTAGTATCAGTTCAGTTCAGTTGCTCAGCCATGTCCAGCTCTTTGCAACCCCGTGAACCAGAGCACACCAGACCTCCCTGTCTATCAACAACTCGCGGAGTTCACCCAAACCCATGTCCATTGTGTTGGTGATACCATCCAACCATCTCATCCTCTGTCGTCCCCTTCTCCTGCCTTCAATCTTTCCCAGCATCAGGGTCTTTTCAAATGAGTCAGCTCTTTGCATCAGGTGGCCAAAGTATTGGAATTTCAGCTTCAGCATCAGTCCTTCCAATGAACACTCAGGACTGATCTCCTTTAGAATGGACTGGTTGGATCTCCTTGCAGTCCAAGAGACTCTCGAGTCTTCTCCAACACCACAGTTCAAAAGCATCAATTCTTGTGCACTCGGCTTTCTTTATAGTCCAACTGTCACATCCATACATGACTACTGGAAAAACCATAGCCTTGACTAGATAGACCTTTGTTGACAAAGTAATGTCTCTGCTTTTCAATATGCTGTCTAGGTTGGTCATAACTTTAACATCTCTTTGCAGCTAAGCAGGTTTTCTGTAGTTATGGCTGTGTGTGTGTGCTAAGTCTCTTCAGTTGTGTCCGACTCTGTGACCTTTTGACTGTAGTCTTCCAGACTCCTCAGTCCATGGGATTCTCCAGGCTAAATGTGGTCAAATGTTAGAGACAGTTCAAAGTAACTAAATGTCAGCATGCCCTGAAAGACATCTCATCATGCTCTAAAGAAGAAGATACTTGCCCAGGGATAAGCATCATCAGCATGACCGTGAAGGTGTTTGGGACATTGAAGTGTTGAGAGCTTGACTTACAGTCTTTAAATGACAATTGAAGGCCAGAAATCCAGTTCGCTTAAGCTGGGATTTGTTTTTCCTCTTTGGAGTCTACCACACTAATGGTTTGAACAGCCTAATGATTCTCTCAACAGAGCTCATCTTCTTTTTTCAGAAATGCTTCTGTCTTTTAAAAGACCTGTTTTAGTATGTGACCCAGATTACTCCAAAACTACCGGAATAAGACGTCACTCTCACAGCACTTCAAAACCAGTGGTGTATCTATATAGAAGTTTTAAATATACTGAAACATTGAGACAGTTGGCCTTTGTTAAGCCTGTGGAGCTGGTTTATTGATGCTTTGATATTCTAACTCTGCATTTGGTGATTTTTGTACCAAAAATGGTGACCATTTGTCAGATATGTCGACTGGATAGGACAAAAGGGCAGGCAAAAGAATTTAGGTTAGAGTGTCAATGCTTTTTCCGTAGACCAAATTCATTTGCTCTGCTGGCCCATTAAAGAGAAAATAAGAGAAAGTGTCTTTCTGTGGGTATTTGATTCTTCCGCTCTTGCGACTGTGTCTTTATTCAATTTTCTCAGCTGGCCTTTATTGGATGCCTCCCATGCACTAGCCATCACAGAATCTCTAGTGACACAGCTTTGAAGAAGGTAAAGGATAGATGAGATTTTTGTCCTCCTGAGCTTGACAAGTGAGCAGGCAGTTGCAGTGAATTTGCTGGTAGCGGGAGTACAAGGAGAGACGTTTAACACAGGCATAAAGAATTGGCAGAATTTGGCCAGATAAAAGTGAATGGTAAATACAGAGACCAGAAGAAAAACGGGACATGGCTTGATCTAGAAGCTGAAAGAAATCTGATGCATTGTAGCCCTGGAGAAGGACATGGCCACCCACTCCAGTATCAATGGACAGAGAATCCCAGCAGTCCATGGGGTCACACAGAGTTGCACACTACTGAAGTGCTTAGCATGCGTGCACACACGCACGTATGTAACCTAGAACTTGAAGATGACGTGGCGAGAGGGGAAGCTGGCGTGGAAAGCATACTCTGTACCATACAAGCCTCACTAAGCAGTGTGCATCCCACTGCACAGAGGTCCAGGGGCAAAAGCTCCAAGGGATGGAGCGTTCTGAGAAGGAGTGAGTACACATGGTGTCAGACTTACTAAGAGTCAAGTGAGGTGAGGCCTGGGCAGGGGCCATTGGCTCTTACTGGGGTATCCTTTGCAAGAATGGCTCCAGTAGATTGATGGGGGTAGGAGGAAGGTGACAGAAGATAAACTCAGGGATGTTGAGGGAGAGGTGAGAGCTCAGCAACTATTCCAAGAAGTTTGGCTCAGGAGGGAAAGAGAATGCAGGAGAGAATTCCCTGGTGGCTCAGGGGTTAGGACTCAGCACTTTCACTGCCTGTGCCTGGGTTTGATCTCTGGCCAGGAAACGAAGTTCCCGCGAGCTGTGCAGTGTGGCAGAAAAAAAGAAGATCCAAAAACATGACTTACCACTGATGATATGATTGTTTTTGAAAAAGGGAGTGGAATTCCTCAGTCGTTCAGTGGTTAGGACTGTTGGGCTCTCACTGCCAAGGGCCTGGGTTTGATCTAGTTGGCCAGATAAATAAATACAAAGAGGTGATTTTTTTTTAAAGGTAGGGAAAGGGATAGTTAGGGAGTTTGGAATTTACGTGTACACACTATTTAACATGGACAACCAGCAGTGATCTACTGTATGGCACAGGGCACTCTGCTCAGTGTTATGTGGCAGCCTGGATGGGAGCGGGGTTGGGGGAGGAGTAGATGCATGTATATGTATGGCTGAGTCCCTTCACTGTCCACCTGAAACTCACAGCATTGTTAATTGGCTATGCTCCCAAATAAAATAAAAGGTTTAATTTAAAAAAAAACTTCTCAGTTTCCTGAATGTTGGAGAAACTTGAGATGGTTTTAATGATGATGAATTATAGTCAACAGTAAGGTAACATCCCCTTAAAAATATGTTCAGAGGGTAGATCTCATGTTAAATGTTTTTGCTGCAATAAAATACAATAAAAACACTTTTTGATGCTGATGAGAAGGAGCCAGTGACAAAGGGGCAATTAAAGAGGCTTTTGACTAACGTTGCAAGTTGAACATATACATGTTCATCTGCCTCTCTCCCAGCCCCAAAGAAATGCCACTGAAATGACAGCCAAAGAATTCAAATGTTGTCAACCTGTGAGAGAATGGGAGAGGAAGGAGACCAGACTGCAGGAGAGAAGGTAGATGCAGGAGGGCCTGACTCAGCAGAAGCGAGTTAAGTGTGAGCCAGGAGAGGGACAGAAAGCCTGCGGAAAGAGCACTGGTCAGGAAGGAGCTGTGTGCCCTGGGCTGCCCCAGGAAGGGTCCCGATGTGAGATCTGCAGGTATTGTGGAGGGCCAGGGGCAGGTGGAGACAGAGGGCTTAATTCATCGTCTAGATTCAGAGCAGTTAGACCTGAGGTCCTCTCCCTGCCCTTTTACAGCTGCTCTAGCCCCACAGGGATGTGCAGTCTGGGGAGAAATTCAGCTGCTGACACTCTCCCCCAGAGATCCCAGGCACTGGGGTCAGACAGTGTCTGTCTGCTCTGAACCCTGGGGCCTGCCCACGCCTTTCCCAGTATGAGCATCTCTCCTCTTTCTCACCCCCAACTCCTTAAGCAACAATCCACAGGAACCTGACAAAATTTGACATTTAGGGGGATCTTAGTGAAAAAAAGCCCATCACTGACTCAATGGACATGAGTTTGAGCAAGCTCCGGGAGATGGTGAAGGACAGGGAAGCCTGGTGCGCTGCAGTCCACGAGGTCACAAAGAGACAGACACGACTGAGTGACTGAACAACATCAGTGGAAAAAAAAACCCACCCAGCCACCTCACTGACTCCCGGTATCAGGGCCACCAATCAGCAAGGCTGGGCGTTTACACAGAACTTTAATCAGCATCGAGGTGCCTTACTTTAAAATGGAAATTGACAGCCCCAGATCACCCGGTATTTGAAGAAATTCTCCAACGTAGCAGACACGGGCCCAAAATAAAAGGAAAACTGAAAGAAATCCGAGGCAACAGATAACACATAGGGTAAAAATACTTTAAAAATTAAAAGCTTTAATAAATATCCTCAGAAAGATAAGAGAAGGTAGCTGTATCTTTGAAACAGGAATATGATACCACCTTGTTTGTAAAATAAACAGTCAGAACAGAAGCTTTAAAATTAGGATGGAAAAAAAAAGTCAAGAGTCAGAATATAAAATCAAATCTTTCAGAAAGAATAACACACATACAAAGAATTGGACAGTAGGGGGAACAAAATAGGAAATTGAGAAAATCAATCCAGGATGTCCGACCTCTGATTAATAGGAGTTCCAGAAGAGAGGAAGTAGGCAAGAGAGAATTGTCAAACAAACGACACAGATGAATCTCTCGGAACTGCATGACACGAGTCTGCAAATCAGAAGGGCCTGCCGGTGACCCAATACAAGGAATAAAAATAGCCTCCCAGGGCAGGCCCGCCATCATGAACTAAGGGAACACACCACCAGTGAAATAGGTAACTGACGGGAAGCTGCTGTATAACACGGAGCCCAGCCTGGCACTCTGTGACCAGCTAGAGTGGTGGGCTGGGAGGGAGTGGAGATATAGATATATATACATGACTGATTTCAGCTGTTGTAAGGCAGAGACCAACACAACATTGTAAAGCAGTTATCCTCCAATTTTTAAAAAGCTGACAACAATCCAAAAAGAGAAGATGCTGGAACTAAGAACAAAGGGCTGGGAATCAGTCCTATTGGACTTCTCAAAGCAGCCCTTAGAGCTGGAAGATGATGGAGTAGTGCCTTTTAAAATCTTAGGGAAAAAATGATTCTAACCTAGAAGTCTGTGTCCACCACTACAAATCAAGTGTAGCCGTAGAATAATTATATTTTCAGACAGGCAGGTTCTCAACAAATCATCATTCCAATAAAAAGGAACCTGCTGGTGGCATGGAGAGGTTCTGGGTTGCTGGCTCTGCTAGATACCTAGAGAGCCTAGCAGGAGAGGAGGGGATGGCTCTGGAACAGAAAGGTTTCCAGAAAGAAAGGGAGGGCGGAGGGAACAGCAGGTATCTAGTGCTTGTGTAGGTAAGAGATTTTTACAAGGAAACCGGAGTCTCATTGATTTTATTGAAGTGTAGTTGATTTACAATGTTGTGTTAATTTCTACCCTACAGCAAAGTGAGTCAGTTTTATGTGTGTATATATACATACACACACACGTTCCTTTTCATATTCTTTTCCATTATAGTTTATCATAGGATTTTGAGTATAGCTCCTTGTGCTGTAAAGTGTCTGTGTGTGCATGTGCTAAATCACTTTAGTCGTGTCCGACTCTTTGCAACCCTATGGATTGTAGGTCACCAGGCTCCTCTGTCCATGGGATTCTCCAGGCCAGAATACTGGATTGGGTTGCCATGCCCTCCTCCAGGGGATCTTCCTAACCCAGGGATCGAAGCTGAGTCTCTTATGTCTCCTGCATTGGCAGGTGGGTTCTTTACCACTAAGTGCCACTTGGGAAGACCTTGCTCATCCATTCTGTATGCAGTAGTTTGTATCTGCCAATCTCAAATTGGCAGCCTATTTCTCCTCCACCTTGCCCCACCTTGGCAACTACAAGTCTGTTTTCTATGTCTGTCAGCCTGAGAAACTGGAGTCTTAGAAAATAATAAGAATAGGCAATAAAATTAAGCAAATGATAAAATGAAAAGCCTACAAACTCCAAGAAGAAGCAAACATTCAAGAAAGGAAATGTGGTTGGAATGTACTGAGCAGCTCAGCAGACACACATTTACACGGTAATAAAATAGAGTGCCTGATGAACTATGGAATGAGGTTCGTGACATTGTACAGGAGACAGGGATCAAGACCAT